>JAOWBL010000003.1:11425441-11436857 GCA_028564865.1 Zenarchopterus dispar | reverse complement strand
GAAAAAGACAGTCTGTATGGCAGAATATGATAACGTACATTGTAAATGTTGTTAGTATTTGGTCATATCACTTGAATACAAACATTTTATGTCTGATGATGAAATTGTCATGTTTATAATTGTATGTTGGAAAGCATATTGTTAAACTGTCCGCACAGTTTTGTTCATAGAGTTGTGAACATTTCCCAGTTGTCTGAGTCTCCTGCCTTTGCTCAGTACCTAAAGGAGACATAGCAAAAACCAGATGTAACCTCCAGATAAGTTATTTGACTAAAATCATGAACTCTCCATTATCTGTATAACAATGATACAAAACGGTCTCAAGCGCAGCCTAAAATAAACAACTCTAATAACAACAGATAAATTAAAAAAAAGAAAGAAAGAATAGAGCGAGAGGTAGCAAGTCAAAAGAATAAAAACTACAATTCCTCTTTGACTATGACAGTAGCAGTGCTGCACAGAGATCTGGTGAGCTGGAAATCCCACTGGACTCTATCGTCTTTGACTTCTGGGAAGTGACACCAAAGTGCCAAATAAATGCTTTTAAGCAAAGAAAAAGTGCTTTTTTTCAAAATAACCCCCCCCTCCCCCCCCATTGGATTTTAATTTCTTTTTTTAAAAAAAATCAACATTTAAATAATTCTTTAGTTTTTACTGATTTTGACCTTGGCAGCGTATCTGTGATACCCCTTTATGTGTAAGCAGACACATCATTAGTAAAAGCAGCCAGCACCACTGCCGTCTATGAAACAGCCACTAAGCAGCTCCTTTGCAAACTTCACCCAAAAACAGCCCAATTTTGCATCTAAAATAATAATAATTTGCCAAGAATGTTGGAGCCATGTATCTAGGAGACACTGGCAGTATGAGTGGACATTTCTGGGAAGCATGTTTTTAAAAGTATTTTCTCTCTGCGCCGCTCAAGTTTGCAATTCCTTTTTCTGAAGTCGTCCAAGGCTCAGCTGGGACCAGCTTCAATATTATTATGTTTGATATCGCCGAAAGCCATAGAAATTGAATACATTACCACTCCGCTGCTTCTGCTGTTGCAACTTGTATAATTTAGCTGAGTTTTCTTGGAAAAGCCTTCTCTTCTTCAAAAATGTAATTTAATTACCCCAGTGTTAGAACTGGCCACTGCATAGCTGACTGGGTGACACTGGATACAGATTAAACAAATAAAAACTGACTCAGAGGGATGTTTGCTGATATATTCCTGTGCACGCACTAGAGCAAAAAAAAAAATTTACAGTGCTGGCCCCGTGTCATTGTCAACCATCTGCCCCTTTGTTGCAAACAGCATTGTAACCTTTCCTAGAGGGAGCGTGTGTCTGGATATTTGTGGGAGCGGTGTGTGAGCTATCCCTGGCACGAAAGCCTGCTTGTATATCAAGAGTGTATTCTGGCTGCCAAGCGTCCATTTGGCTGGGGAGTTTTGCCAAGTTGAGGTGGAGGTCAGTTCTGCACAGCTGAATCGTTGAACAGCGCTGCTGAACAACCTCTAATGCTGGCAGAGCAGTGCATAGTGTCATCATGTGGGTGCAAAAATATCAGCAAGGGCTGGGTTGCTTAATGATATGCACCAGTAAAGATTCACATGATGTGTTTTATTTAAATTACATACATTCGCTGCATTTGCTTTGCTTTTCAAAACTTTCTGGTTCTCAGATATAGCTCAATATGACTTAAAGAAGATATTTCCTCGTCTCATATCACGCAGAGTTGGCGGTCAAAGCGGTGTCTCTTTTTTCTTTCTTTTTTCCCCTTTTCTTTTTTTTTTCCTGTGTGGGGCCAAATATACTCAGTTCCTACTGAGCGATTCTGCTTTCATCCTTGGATGTGATCAATAATGGATGGAACTCCCACAGCCTGACATGCGGCGACTGCTTGGAAAAAAGGCTTGGAAAACCATCCACAATTCTGCCAGCCGTGTTGGAGACAGGGCCGTGCCTGGCCGCCAATTAGCACCAACATTTTACAGCCGCTCGCTGGGCGCGGCTGTTTGGAGGCATGCTCAAAGACACACATACACACAAGCTCGCATGCAGTGGCAGACACCTCTGGAGAGTCGCTGACCTACTCCCCTAACCACTTTATTGATCTGGGGGCCAAAGATGTGAAAGCCTATTGAGGTCATCATTAATGATTCATCATATCCAGAAAATGTCAAATGGGGCTTGGGAGCGTAAACATGAACGCGTCAGATGTTGTGGACTCATAAACATGTGAGAGCTTTGAAGAAATCTTCCATGCATCCATATGAATCCTACATATGAGGACATATGGCCGTAAATGTGTTTCGAATGGACGAGCTTGCAGAATGGATGCAAAAGTTGGTGGAATATTATGAATGAACATGTATAATAAAATATATACTTGGATGTTAATAATAAAGCTTATATACTAAGAAGCGAGAGCTTGTAGAAAAAAAGTGCTCTTGTATTTGAAATTTTCACCAGCAGAAAGCTTTCACAAAATTATTTTAAATGAAGTTGCAGAATAAATATTCACAAACATGTAAAATAGTATTTACATGAAAATTATTAATATTATTTTTTGTACTCAGTGATTACAACCTCTTAAATCTGGTGTTGTGTGAATACAAATCTTTGTCATGATGCTGGACGGGTTCAGCCAAAAGTCAACCAATCAGAGTGACAAATCCTCTTTTTCCATATCTACTTAAGAAAATGAACTTTTTTCTCAGAACTGCGGGTGCTTGTAAACAACCAACTTTGTCACGCTGAGCGATGCGGGAGGGGACCCAGCCTGCAAAACATATCAAATGTCTTTTTGTGAAGTGGAAAGGTCCAATAAGAATCCATACGATTTCATTTGGTATCACCAATGAAAGAGACGAGTAAATAAAAGAGCTATGTCTTAATGTTCTGGCATTAAATAGGGATGGCTAATGACAAGCTTCTTCACAGCTTGGACAACTGAACTATAATTTACAATGTAATATCAAACCAAGTGAATTATGTGCTTAAGTTTGAATGATTGATGTACAAACTACCCCGTTTGACTAATGTGTGCTTAGCATAGCAGTTTAAGCAGAATTCTATTCATATTGTGCACTTGGTTTGAATTGATTACTGCTTACATGAATTACTGGATCTGCTGGTCATTAATAATGCAACTGACGGGTTATAAGACAATGCAGCAAGTCTGGCCTTAATTTGATCTCCAGTGGTATGACACTAGGTTTATTTCATGTATCTAAACTCTGCGTTTGCTGTGTTTTATAAGCAGGAACTTGATGAAGCGGCAGATACCTGGGGGGACTCACAATATCTGGCCAAGGTCAAGTGGTAGTGATGATTAAATATGAATATTACTGTTATATTATCTAAAGCATTTATGAATAGTTTCTTTCATCCAACTTCACATTTAGAACAAGTTTATGTGAAAACGTGTCATGCAAGTGCACAATGTCAACAGGCTCTCTCATCTTTATTTTTCTCCCGTGACTTGTAATCAGAAGTAAAAATCCCACAAGTCAAGCTTTTTGTTGTACGAGATCTCCTACAATATTCTACATTCGTGTGCATTTTGAAACATATTTCGCTGCATAAAAGGATACACAGTATAAATATATCCCTGACAGGGTAATGCAAGTTTTTTATTGCAGTTTATACGATTAGTGTCACACTTTTCTCTCAGCAGCCACAAAAGAATCATCCTTGTGGTGCTGTCTGTGTTTTTAGTGTTGGTCTCCAGTGGATGGGCACGAGTGGGGTCTATATAAGAACGGAATGCTTTTTAAAGTATGATCTCTTTGCTTACCTCATGCTTTTAGTCTGTGCTGTTGTCCACGCACGTACAAGCACACAGAGGAACATGTGCAGTGAGTATATACAGAGCATTAGCTATTCCACTGAGACCCACACGCACAGGCATGCTATCCCCACGGGAAAGGTTGCATGTAGCAGTCATACACCCCGAGGCATGCAACTGATGTGGATTTCCAGTCTCTGTACCATCATGCATATATACCAAATACCCTTAAATAACAAATAATGACGCATTTGTCCTGTTTGACCTACAGAACTCCCCGCTGCTGTCTGAGTGATACGATAAACTTCTCAGTTGTTTTCCTGTTGCACAGGTTATGCTCTCTGAATCGGAGCCCTCCCTCCAGTGCATCACAGACGGGGGCTCCCAGGTTGAGCACAGAGGTCCATTCAACGATTCAAATTTATGGATCAGGCCAAGCACAGAGTAGCTTTGTATGAGAGACCCAGACAAAACCCGAGCTGAGGATATAAATTCAATTTTATGAGGGTATCAGCCCCTTTAAAATGGCAGACCATTAACATATCCTTCAGGTTTTTTTTATTGATGTGTTTCAGTCGCTGCTTTAAACACACAGAGAATTTCTCTCAAAGTTGATGCCAATTTTTTTATTTAGATGAATCCTTTTGCTCACACAGATGTGATTGCTGACAGGAAAGAAAAAGAAATCTGCTCTTTAGAAAGTGATACAGCATCTCATTTGTTCCAAAATTGAGAGCTACCTAAACAACAAATGCATCCGTTTTTATGAAGTGCTTTCTAACAGGAAACAGACCAGTTTGGCAAAACCTAGCTGGCAGATTAAGCTTTTGTTACAAAAGATACCACTAGATAAATTGTGTATTTGGAGCTGTAAACTAAACCAAATGACTATGGTGCTCCTTGGCATCCTTTACTGTCGATAACAAAGAATGTTTGTCCCACCCATGGTTTTTATCTGGAAATGTCTTTAGACTATGTTTGGCCTTAACTAATGGCACCAGCTCAGGGTGAGTATGGAAGCCGAAACTCTGCAAAATAGGCAGGCCTGTCCCTCAAACATTTAAACTAATTATTACATTTCAGTGGTATTTCCACATTTGGAAGCTCCATGAAGCATGTAATTCATAGGAGGATTTTTATTTTAACTTAAACTAGTATGCACTATTTAACCAAGCACTAACCCTCTAACTTCTAGGTAGGGTTTTATGTGAAACTAAAATTCATTGCAGTTTCTAAACTGGCCGCTAGAGGCTAGTTCCAAAAACGAGTCAATCTCTATTGACTCCTTAGAGCAGAGAGAAACCAATTTATAGCCTGGTTCAAAAAAAACCCTCGTGGTCTAAATCACTTGAGTTCACACCCATGACAACTCTACGAGGGATTTGATATTTTGTAACCACATCTTATAAAAGGCAATAAATTTATTTGTAATATGATTGATAGTCTGCTCAGCCCATTATCGCTTCCTCATCCACAATCGTCATGCTTCTGCACTTAGTGAAGCAATCGGGAGTTTCAGGGGTTTATGGCAACCCAGCGTCAGCTAAACGAGACAGTCATTTTTTGATTTCGTCACTGAGTCGCCATGTGAAACAAAATATTCCACTATGAACATTTACTGACACTGCTGCAGGTATTTCGGCTGAAGGAGCCGGTAGCCACAGCTAACTTTGACCAGCATACGGTGGGTGTGTTCCTGACGGCTCCCCGAAAAACACGTCTCAGCTCAGTATAAAGAAAAAGAGGCTTCGAAACTGCTCTTCAGAAACCAATGAGTCATGTGACTAATGCTTGCCCATGATGTAGAACTTTAGTAATGCCCTGAGGAGGTTCCTTCAGGGAAATTCAGGATTTATATCTCATTAACACATCTAAATTAGAACCTTTAGAAATCCTGAGAAACCTTACTGTGCCATAAGTTTTCAGTTTTTTGCTTTTCCTCTTTTTTCTTGCCAGTTTGATAAAACCTGCAAATATACATGAATTGGTATTGTATAGAAAAGAAATACAATTGTATGTTAAAAGAGCTAAGGAAAAGCAAATAAATGAAATGTGGTGCATTTTACATTATACTGTGTAAGAGTTTTTTTTTCTATTCAAATAGGCTTTAGAGAAGTGCATAACTAGATAACCAATGAGTATGTAATGTTAAATTAATGAAATTTGAATTATTTATGTAAAATCATATCTGGGTGTGTTTCCACAAAACCCTTGTTCCCAACTACATTAGCATCTAACATAGTTGAAACCAAGCAGATGTGATGCAACTGCTTCCTGAAAACAGTTTAAACCACGAAGGCAATGATGTTGGTAACCTTTAAAGTATAATCTGTTGCAATACAAATATTTCCCCAAACCACTGTTCAAACGCACATTCAGTAGCAACGTCAGTAAGTTGTGTGGTTCGAATGTCTGGTTAGAAGTTTGGTTCTTGTTGACTACATCATTGATGACGGAAGATTTAGTCGGTAGCAGGTAGTAACCATGGTAACCTGGCAATGGAAATTCACATTTACATGAAGAGATATATTTGTTAATTAAAAATGAGTATGAAAAAGCAAACCCTAACACTAACCCAGCAAACAGTGTTTAATATTTTGGAAACTCACACCCAACCAGTTCCACCATTCCTTATTTTTCTTCACTTTATGACTTAATTTATGGTGAATTACTCTTTAATTTATTTTACTCCCTTCCCTTTACATTCTCATACTCCCTGATTTGTAACACGGTACTGAGTGAATAAAGGCATAACCCTTTTGTGAAGCTTTTATTATTTCTCAGTTCAAAATATTCTTCACAGACACGACTTTGTCCGGGAGACAGAACATTCACACCGGGACATCACTGACTGCCAGCAGACTGACTTACACAGTTTGAGACAGAAACCTTTTCATATCTCTTCCCAAACTGACCAGGACGTCGTGTTTTGGCAGAATTTGATATCTCTTCGATTCATTGGGTTTAGAGATTTTATGGTATATTCTCTGTTAAAATTTAACAATTTGATTAACTGGCATAAAATTGTTGTTGTACTCTCATCAAACTGATAAACAAATAAATATCAGTTTAACAAGTTGGTTTGTTAGTTAGTTTGACTTATAAATAGTTATGAAATTGATTAAGAATTTAAAATAGTTAGAATTGGGATCAATAATTCATGGGAAAGTATAGTAAGATGATAGTTTTTTTTTAATTTTATGTTAATAGATCTTAGTATGGATGACTCTTTTATGTCTATAGATGAATACTGTAGAATTTATAGAAGTTCCCTTTCAGTCTAACTATTAAATATAGGCCATTTATTATTAATTACTTCACCTTAATATTTCTTGTTTGTTTAGTGGCAAACGTCACTACTCATATTTGAGAGAGAACTTAGATTACAGTTATACTGAGAGATGATTATTATCACAGCAGGTAAGACCTCGCTGTAGTTATTCTCACAAATAACAGTATATGGAAATAAAACATAAGGTCTATTCTTTCATTTCTATTCATAGCCTTTCTTCAAATGTAGGCTTTTATATGTTTTTTCCATCACTAATGCTCCCGCATATAAACAAAAGCACTCGTGGGAATCCTAAAATTACACAGTCCCTTTAACATGACAAATCTCCGTCTAACTCCTGGTGACTCCAGGATGAGACGAGATGTGCAAAAGACACAGCGCGGGGTTGTCTTTCTTCGCTCTGTGCTCTACACGTAAGCCCTTATTGGGCCAGGCCGGTATCTCTAACTCAACAATGAGTTCATGTCCCTGCATTTACTTATTTGTCTGATCCATCCCATAAAGGAAAATGAATGAACAGCAGTGCTGTGTGCCATACATAGGAAACTAATGTGCTTTCCATATAGGCAGGCACAGTGAGAGTCATGAGAAAGAGCTATTAGGCCAATTTAATGACTTTTGTATGAGTAATGGGCATGCCCTTACTTGAAGAGAGAGAGAGAGAGAGATAGAGAGAGAGAGAGAGAGAGAGAGAGAGAGAGAGAGAGAGGGAGCTTTCTGCACATTGTATCTAAATCAGCTTTCCTAAATCTTTCTGCAATTTTTAAAACTAATTTTGGAGGTTATCTAATGATGTTCAGCAATGGATCCTCTGCATAAAGATTAATGTGTGAACCACACATGTTAAACAACAGGATGTGGTTCAGTCATGTGGATCATATCTCTATGATATCAATTCAAAGAGGCTCTGAGTTCCAATGAAATCTGCAATGACTGAATACTTGTTCACGATATTGGTCTGAACGGCCGTAATGGCCTCTGCTATGATGCAATGGATGTGCTGGTCCTGCATCAGTGCTTTTAAACACCTCAGCCATCATTCTGCAGTGGCGGTGTTTATTTAAATGGATTTGCCCTGCTTGGGCTGTAAAGAGCGAGGGCATAAAACACTGAGGCCGAGTGAATTACCAGCAATAAAGCTGCGAGCCGTGCCTGTTGACTGCGCTGAGCCTAGGTGGACCAAACTAGGCCATGCAGTTCCACCAAATCCCCAAGCTTGCCTCTAACAACAGCCTGAATTCTTGCTAATTGTCTCCTCCTGTCATCCCTGTTTACTCAAGCCTCACCACTCTCTCTGCCATAATGGATTCAAGGGCCTGACAAGCCATGTTTGATTGATTTCTCTCCCTGACCACTCGGTGGAAGGACTCCTGGCTGCGTGCCAGCTGTATGGGCTGCTCCCTGGTGTGTGTGTGTCTGTGTGTGAGTCTATGGTTGCACACACACATCTTGACGCGTGCATGCACAGATGGATCCAGCATAGCATAACCGCCCCACTATAACTCTACAGTAGGGTACTGTGGCGTATAGCACTCTGCCCAGAGGGTGTCATTAACATTTAGAAACAGCTCCAGCATCAGTCACACTGCCTCTGCTTAGGTGTGTTTAACCTTTCTATATAGAGGAGCACGGCAGCCAGAACGGAGGGGATTTAACAGAGAAATAGTGCTGCTAGAATGGAGAGAAGTATTAAAATGTAAAGTGAAGTTTAACAGAGGGCACTGCAAAGGGGCAGCACATTTCTGGAGATATGTTTTGGTTGTTTATGATCATAAAAGTCAAAGCAAAGTCATGCAGATGTGATTCACGTCTGTATTTGTTAAGCTCTGCTTAGCAAATCTTAGATTCTTTTCTGTTCTGTTGAATGTTTCTCTGTGCTGTTTCAACCCATGTGCGTGTCAGGGCTGAGCACTTCTGCTGATGGATGTGCAGGGATGTCATTTCCTGATCGCCTCAGTTAAGATGATAGATCCGAGCCCGCAGAGAGGTCGATTAAAGTTCACAGCTGTGGAGTTAAACTTGCATTGAGCTTTCCCTCCAGTGACATATACTGCTGATGATGACGATGTTGATGGCAATCCTGCTGCAGTTCATCCAAGCTTTGCTGGGGGCTGGCGAACGGCCAGTTGGCCCAGTGGGCAGAGTTGTCACGCTTGTTCTTCAGCATCTGCATCTTTGAGTGTGTGTGTATAAACCATCTTGAGGTGACACAGATTTGTTCACAAATGTCACAAAGTGACATTTTGTATACTTTCGAGGACAAAAAGCACAAGTTTGCAATGCTACTCTTTAAATAAGTGTTGGAAATCTTTGTGATTTTCTTTGAAGTGATGGAAACATGACTGTGAGAGAGTGCGTGTTTTTTAAATTTTTTTTTAAAAGAAACGGAAGGAGAGAGCCTGTCTCATTAACACTGAATATTTAAGCATGATCTGGCCCGCCAATTATAGAGTGTGAGAGTTAACATGTCTATGCACAGATGTTGTGGTAAATCATTATATTACATGTGATGACTGATACCATGTAAATCAATATGTGTATTTCATTTATTCTATAAAGGTGGGGTTTAGCTTTACGCTGAATTTTTCAAAACAGCATATAATTAGACCCTGAACAGCACATTTTCATAGCTCAGCAACACATCACATGAAGCACGTGTTGTCAGCAAATGCCTCAAAATGTCATCAAATGAAGGAATTTGGAACCTCGGCATGCATCTCAGTTACAGAGAGCTACATGCAGTACAGCATATGCTGCATATGATCTAAACCCTGCTAAACTATGAAATACCACCAAATAAAAGAGGAGCATTAGCAATAGCTGTCAGCTTACACTGATTAATAGACTGTGCTAGTTGCAGCAGACGGCGTTAACTATTAAACATGGTAACTTTGTGTGTTTGTGTGTGTGAGCAGAGATAGATTGCAATTTTCATCTCAGAGGTACAATCATTTGATGACGTAATCTTATGTTATGATCAGTGTGAAGGAATGTAAATATAGTGTAAAAAGTTAAATAATGCACTGCAAAAACATGCCTTCTAGAAATAACCCTAATGTTCTATAAATCGAGTCAAAATTATCTTATTTTAAGTAAAACATCTTTGCCAGTGGAGTAAGAAACATTCTCTTGATCATAATTCTTAACACAAGCAAAACAGTTTAAGATAGTCATCAAATTTTCTTGAAACAAGACTTTTTTTTACTTTATTAGAAATTAGTTTTTACAGTGTGAGTAGTTATGGATCCTTCAGATTGTTTGGTATAAATTGATTTGCAAGCATCTGTGCTAAAATTGTGATTTTATTTCAACTTCTGTTTTAGAGCAGCAGAAGCAGTTAAAAGAGACCTTTGTGTTACACTTAAAGTGCATCCTTTGATTTAAAATGCATACAATTTTGAATAATGGTAAGGTTTTTGTCAGCGCTAATGCACTGAGGAAAATCCCTTTCAGACCAGGTGGAAATGCGAAATATTTTAAAATATTTGCTCTGATGTAAACACTACCGAGTGTGAGAAGTGAAACAGATGTGAAATAGATGTCACGATTTGGGGTTTTGATTGGTGCCTGTATTATTTTGAAAGTCTGTCTTTATCTTTTGTTGACCTGTTTTACTTCTCTTGCCCATTCCTGTCTCATCACCTGCACCTGTCTCATCAACCCCTGTGAGTGTGTCTGTATGTATTGTCTTATCTTACCCAAGCGCCTATCATCACACTTCTACATCGACTCTAGTGCAGAGCTAAGATTTTACCATGTCAAGAGAGTTTATATAAAGAATTAAATTTATATCTAATATCTTTGATTGACAGTCGGCTCAGGCAATGGCTAGCAGCTACCAGTATCTCATCCTTTCAACTAAGGGTAGAACACAGTAGAACATGTACACAACACACTTATTTCGAACCTAAAGGACCCACTTCTCATCCAATTCCAGTTTATCCCTGAACAACGGTCAATATAATGTGCACTTTACTGACTGCAATACAAACGTTTTGTAAGATGTGCCCAAATATAACAATGACTTTCTCTGCGGTACGAACTATCAAAATAAAATGTATTTTCTTTCCTAAGTCATGTTCTGTTTTTATTGATTTTCTTGTGCTGACATTTAAGATGAGTACAGCAAAGAGAGATGAAGTTCAACAAACTTAAAAGGTGTACTCAAGGCCACAGGAGGACAACAATTCTATAATGGATATTTCCCAAATGCTTTGCTACTCCTTTGTAACTTAGTTTCAGCTGTACAATAACAGCGCTGTCTTGAAAATCTCTCTTCATATCTATCTATCTATCTATCTATCTATCTATCTATCTATCTATCTATCTATCTATCTATCTATCTAT
>JAOWBL010000003.1:11406407-11425341 GCA_028564865.1 Zenarchopterus dispar | reverse complement strand
GAGCAGTTAGAGGTTAAGGGCCTTGCTCAGGGGCCCATAGTGGCTTGCCTTGGTTAACCTGGGGGATTGAACCTGGGGAACGAGGAACACAGAACGCTTGTGGCTCATGACAAATTGTTTCTTTGGGACTGCATTTCCATTGTGAAAATACTCCTATAAAATAAAAGTTGAAATTACTTCCAAACTTTAGCTCTTAAAATTATTAATAGAAAGTCATTTGAACTAAACACAGGACTTTGACTCTCAGTGTAGTCTTAAAAAAAATGAGTCAAAATATTTCTAGTCAGATTTTAGTTGTTGTGTGTACTCAGAACTATTTTTACATGAATTATTTACCAGCAGTTTTATTGATGACATGAAGCTTTCTACCTGTACTGAGTCCTATATTGTGGTTTATCGGTACCCCTTTACTCTGGTCAATAAACTGTGGATAAATATTTTATTTGTGCTTTAATGCTTTTCCAACACATCATCCATCAACCTCTGCAGTCATTACATGTTAGGAACGTGTTGTTGCTTAAAAACCCATAAAAATACAGAGACAAAAACTCTCATAATCAAATATTTGTATGTCTGGTACTGAAAACCTCAGAAATCAGGTCTGTAGAATCAAACTGACATGATAGTTTCATTATTTACGTCACTGAGGATGCTGTTGCTGATTTCCAAATTTCGATTGTTGAGCAAGATATCCAGTCTTGGCTTTTTATATCTGCAAGAGATGATGTATTCTTTTCCCTATAGGAAGACATCCCACTCTTAAAACGAAAGAAAATGTCTAAAAGTGGTGTGTGACAGCAGGTCCTTGTTAGTCTTGTTGTGGTTTGCAGTCGCTGATGTGAAGCTATGCAGGTAGATGGCTGGTGAGGAGCATCCCCGTCACAGCGGACTCAACAACTCTGCCATTAACGGTTAGTCTGAGCAGGACAGACATCTACTTTCAAACAAAAATATTAAAAGTGCCTTTACCAGGCAAAAACAAAGCACTTTAGTTGCCTAATCTCGGCATCAAACAAAGCAGTGATATTAAAATGACAAGGTGTTTAATTAGATTACATCTGTTAAAATGTAATGCTATGATTAAATATGTTCATGTAAGGCCATCAAAACCCTGTTTAAATGTGATTCAAATTCAAATCAACAATCATAAAATCTGAATGTTTTAAGCCGATTTGTGCTGAAAGATGAGCTTTTTTCAACTGTTTAGGTCTGAAATAACCTGGAATTTTGTTCCAATCTGTTTCCATTAATGCGCTGGAAAGATCTCAGCTCGTGGATATACCTGGACACGGCTTTTGTTCATGACTGTCTGAGAGAAACTATTGTTCAACAAATTGATCTGTGATGTATGTTTAACAAAATTACAATAATTACAACAAAACTGAACAAATGTCTTGTCATAAAAATCGCCATCACACAAACTGAAGGAGATGTCGCCTCTCCCTGAAATTAGCTTTCACTACTGTGGCTGACTCTTAATATTTCAGATAATTAGTCCATCGTTTAGGAACAGTTTTAACATTTGGAGCTGCAAACATTGCGCAGATAGTTAGGAGACGTTCCCGTGAGGACTCACCAAATAACCAAATCAAACATCTGCTTGGTTGTTAGTTGACTCGGTTCTCAGCGGTTCATCCTCTCTGGCTTAGACATCCAGGATGGGAATTTAATATTCTGATTAGGCTTTTATGCAGGAACATAACTCTAGAATATTCTGCTCTTGGCAAAAACAAAAGGCTTTTTATAAAAAAATAGCTCAAAGAAAGACATGTTATAAGCAAAAAGCTGAATTAAACTGCAGTTAAATAAGATGAAGGCTGAATGTCTGTGGGTTTTTGTTTATTTTATTCTAATGACAATTACAATTGTAAACCTGCTTAACAATAGCTTTTTATAATTTTATAGTTTTGAAGGTTGTGTCATTCTGTTACGGGTAAGAGACTGGATCCAAGGGCGGATAATGGTAGAGATGTATTTGTAAGGTTTATTGAAGGTCCCAATAGCATGGAAGATGCTTTAGCAGGTGGTTCAGCAAAGAAGGTTCCAAGCGGCGGTTGGTGCTCCAGATGACAGTTGTGAAGACTGGATTCCGGAATGCGGTGCAGACAGGCGGACAAACGGGCAGGCTGAATTCCAGGCGGCTGGTTCGGTAGGCAAACGGATGGATAAGCTGATCTCCAGACGGCCAGACAGGCTGATCTCCAGACGGAAGGTCAGGCAGACAGACAGACGATCAAGCTGATCTTCAGACAGCAGAACAAGATGATTCCTAGACGGCGTGTCGGACAGGCAGACAGAACAAGCAGGCGAATAGGCAGGATCTGGACACGACAAGGTGACAGGTAAGTAGAAAATCACTATAATTCACGAGAGCGCCAACAAGCTACACTGACTGGTTATGTAGTGCGACCGACTGGCAAGGCGTAGCAGCGGAGGTGTCCCTCTTATACTGCAGAGCTGATTGGAGACAGGTATGCGGTGCAGCAGGCATGCCCAGGTAGGAGGGACTGTTGAAAAACACAGGAGGGAAGGGGAGACAAACAGCGACAAAAACAGAGTGCTTGTGGATCACGAATATCTGAAATGGCAGGAATCTTGCTCCTTGACTGATTGATTAAATTAAAGAAGAATAATTTTTCTGTCTTTATTTTTTGCTTCTTAAATGTATCTCCATGACTTCTTGGTATTTTTTTTTTAATTTGAAAAACCCAACAGAAGAGGTGAATTTAAATACTTTACAAGTATTGTAGCATCTTATTCAGAGATTATATTACTATATGATGGATTATACTGATTGATTTTTTTGTAGAAGTAGATTTCCTCCTTTTAGGCTGAAGAGCAACATGTGATGTGATGCATTGAGTTTTGGTACAAAAGTCTGTGTGAAGAACTGAGCTATGAGGCAGCACTATGTAATCAAATAAAAGACTTGATCAGATACTTTTTAAAATTAGTGCAGTTATCACATTTCCTGTCTGTAAATGTGTAATTCTTTCTCCAGTAGCACTCTTTTCTTTTTAAACCTCTGAACCTCCAGGCACTTAGAATCCATAAAGCCACTGGTTCCTGCTACTTCTCAGCTTTCTCACTGGTTAGATTCTCTGAAAGCAGATTATTACATTCACAGATGTTATTACAGACATATTGTAGTGAAACCAGCATCTTATACTGCTCAAAAAAAACAGAGGGACATTTGGTCTTCATTAGTATAATATCAGATAACTTTTAGAAATCACTGTGACTACAACTGTTGATTAACGACTGTTGATGTTTTGATTTCAAGAAATTATAAAATGTGCATGAGGAAAGACTTTCAAGCTTCTTCTGTGATTTAATTATCCTCATTTTTCTTAATACTATATAATAATACTCATCTAGAATGACTAACATGTTTCAGAGATGGTTTCCAGCGTGGTACAGTTAGTAAACTGTATAGATGCTTAAATTACAAACCATGAAATAAATACGCAGTACACACAAAAACTACTGTGATTTGTCTTGTCAGAGGGTATAAATATACATTAATCAGTTATTTTACATTGGTTCAACTGCTTGATGATGCAAATATGAAACCAGCCGGCATCACGTGATTGGAACTCAATGCATTTAGATAACCTGGAATTTTGTTCCAATCTGTTTCCATTAATGCGCTGGAAAGATCTCAGCTCGTGGATATACCTGGACACGGCTTTTGTTCATGACTGTCTGAGAGAAACTATTGTTCAACAAATTGATCTGTGATGTATGTTTAACAAAATTACAATAATTACAACAAAACTGAACAAATGTCTTGTCATAAAAATCGCCATCACACAAACTGAAGGAGATGTCGCCTCTCCCTGAAATTAGCTTTCACTACTGTGGCTGACTCTTAATATTTCAGATAATTAGTCCATCGTTTAGGAACAGTTTTAACATTTGGAGCTGCAAACATTGCGCAGATAGTTAGGAGACGTTCCCGTGAGGACTCACCAAATAACCAAATCAAACATCTGCTTGGTTGTTAGTTGACTCGGTTCTCAGCGGTTCATCCTCTCTGGCTTAGACATCCAGGATGGGAATTTAATATTCTGATTAGGCTTTTATGCAGGAACATAACTCTAGAATATTCTGCTCTTGGCAAAAACAAAAGGCTTTTTATAAAAAAATAGCTCAAAGAAAGACATGTTATAAGCAAAAAGCTGAATTAAACTGCAGTTAAATAAGATGAAGGCTGAATGTCTGTGGGTTTTTGTTTATTTTATTCTAATGACAATTACAATTGTAAACCTGCTTAACAATAGCTTTTTATAATTTTATAGTTTTGAAGGTTGTGTCATTCTGTTACGGGTAAGAGACTGGATCCAAGGGCGGATAATGGTAGAGATGTATTTGTAAGGTTTATTGAAGGTCCCAATAGCATGGAAGATGCTTTAGCAGGTGGTTCAGCAAAGAAGGTTCCAAGCGGCGGTTGGTGCTCCAGATGACAGTTGTGAAGACTGGATTCCGGAATGCGGTGCAGACAGGCGGACAAACGGGCAGGCTGAATTCCAGGCGGCTGGTTCGGTAGGCAAACGGATGGCAGGTCATCATGATGACCTGCTAAAGTTCAAACATAAGATCAAAATTGGGATCAAAGGTCATTTTAGTGACCTGGTCGCTGGCAAGTATTTTTAGAATTGATGATTTAATGAATGTTCAACACATCTCCATGGTTTACAGAGACTTTCCAAAAAAATATCTAGTGATGACCTATAAATAATACTGTAAATAACCAGTAATCACAACCAAAGCATGTAGAAGACCCTCTTGATCACACAACACATCAAACCTTGAAGCAGATGTACAAGCCCAAATCCAAAAATGTTTGGAGGCAGTATAAAATGAAAAGAAAAACAAAATGCAATGATTTCCAACATAAACCTGTATTTTATTCCTAAAAGAACATAGACAGCATATCAGATACTGGGACTGAAACATTTTTCCATTTCATAAAAAATAGTTCATTTTGAATTTGATTGCAGAAACACATCCGAAAAAAGTTTAAACAAAAGGCTTTAAAAGTAACTGCTACAAATCAAAAACAACTGAACGAGGATTTGACAACTATCATTATCATCATCATTATCATTATCCCTCCATCCATTGGGGTTTTCTTTTTAGTCTAGTTTTGTTAGGATTTAGTATTAGACTAGTTACATCGCCTTTTTTTTTTTTTTTTTTTTGATACACTAAAAGGAGAGCAAAGTAAGAACATAACAGGATACACGGCGCAGCTGGTAGACAGGTAGTCCCCGGGGGCTTGATTACAAATGCTGCAAGCTTTTTGCCATCACAAACAACATTTCAAAGACAAAGTCTAATTCAAAGTAAAATAAGACATTTACTTTCATCCTCTGGCTCTGTCGTCACCATTTGATGGCAAAAAGGGAACCAAAAAAAGCTTTGGTTAAGCAAAGTTTGCCTTTGCTTACCTTTTTTCTTTTAATTAGTATAACACATTATGGCAGATGCGAGGGATGAAACTCTTAAAGTTTTACTTTGCAGTTCTGCTTGAGAAAAAGAAATATTATGTTCCAGAAGCCACTTTATATTTGTGTTATGGGACTCAGTAAAACACATGAAACATATGAAGCATTCACATGTGTAACAAAGAGGTGAATGCCTTTAAACCATTCAGACCTTGTGGAAAAATGTATTGTTGGAAATCTGATCACAAGCGAACATTAATGCAAAGCTTGAACATATTCCAGAGGGGATTTGGATCCAAAAACTCATGTTTAAAGGATGTGTTTGAAGGTAATCTGAGACACTTGTGTCCATTCTCTGTCATCCAAACACAAAAACATTCTGGGGCGGAGTCAGTGCTCAGCTACCAAACTAGACTTTGACACTGCAACGCCTTGATTTTTTTTTTTTTCACTGCAATTTAGATGTAAATTTGCTGGTTTGTTTGGAAGCATTGTCCTGTTGTATGAAGCAGTTCTGGACAAGCTTTAGCTGTTCTAGACTGCCTCACATGTGCCTCTGGAAAACTACCCAGGTCCTGTGGCACCAGATCATCACCCCTCCCATTTTCCTGGAGGGGTGATGATTTTTTTTTTTTTAAGCCATCTATGTGCCTCTGGGAGGAGACCCTGGGGAAGACCCAGGACCCATTGTGTTTCTCAGCTCGCCTTGGAAACTCTTAGGCTATCCCCATATAAGCTGAATGAAGTGGCTGGGGAGAGGGAAGTCCGGGGTTTCCTGCTTAGACTACTACCCCCGCGGATAGATGGCACCCCTCCACAACTATGAGCTGTTTGCATTGATGTTCAGTCTAAACACATTGGTTTGCATCACAGCCAAACATCTTCACACTTGTCTCTCCAGTGGATTTTGCTTCAGAATTCTGGTGGTGTGTTTAGATACAGTGCTGCAAAATGAGCTATTCGGCTATTCTCTTTTTGAAAAGAGGATATTTTCTCCTGCAAGCTTCTAAAACAACTCATAGTTAAATCTTTTTCTAACAGTACTGTCATGAACTTAACATGTAACCTGCTCACTGAACCCTGTAGAGTCCTAATATTTGAATATTTTGAAAATTCACTAAATGTTGGGAGGTCAGTCATTGGGGATGAATGTCGTAGAGAGCTCACCCCAATGACGATAGGAAGCTTGTACCAAATATTGTCAACATGCAAGTAATGGGTTTTTTTTCTCACTGTAGAATGTTGGAGTCCAAATGGTTTGTAAATGTCCTGATTAAACATACATTTGAATGCAGCATATCTGCAAAAAGCTCAAACCTTTTTAAGAGGCGTTCACAGCTGCTGATGATCCATTACTCAAGTGTGTTGCTTACTTTCTTAATTTCACTAGAACCAGTAAGGGGGCTCTTTTATTCTAAGTTTCTGTCCAGTAAATAAAGACATGAATTTTACCACGTGTTCAATCAGTTCCCTGGTGTTGGGATTGCATTTTATTTAGGTGGAAATGAGCTTTATAGATTGAGCTTTTTCCATTTTGTTTGGTGTCCTGCATGTGTATATTGTATCATTGTTTATGTGCTTAAAAATAGCATGCATGATCTCTGCTTCACCTTCTCTTCCACCAGGGAGCTCATTAAGGTTCATCATCACATCAGGTTAAATAAATAATGAAAAAGAGTGTGGCTGCAGATATGGTGACTTAGCCAGTGAGGCGTGAGGAGCCCCATGGATCTCCTCAAAAGCAAGGTGAGGTGCATGGAAGACCATTTCACCTCCTCCCCTCCTGGTGGGTTTCCCTGAAAACCCTAGAGGTGACTGCAATTTACAAGAGTTGGGGATTGACTGGCTGAGGAGCAGCACTGCATCTACTGCCTTGTTTGTTATTGGATCGTAGCAGGATATCCCAAAAACCAATACCAGCAGGCAACACAAGGAGAAGTACATATGAAGCTGAACAATATGCAGAAATAAAGGTAGAGAAATGACAGATTAGCAGGGAAGCGAAGAAAAACAGGACAAGACAGGGGCTGAGGAGACACAACAGAGGAAGTGAAACTAGACACAACACGCAAGGAATAACACTTTTGGGGAATAAAGATGGAGGCAGGGTCACAGGTCAGATGTGGAAACTGATCATCTGCATGAGGACTTTAGCATCTGTAGATGGGACACCTGCTCGACCAAGTGAGCTGTCTGGAGCCCCATGATTGCCAAGACCTGCTGAGGACAAGATGATTTTTCTTTTGTCATGCCAGGATACATAAAACCTTAAAGGTGAAGGAAGAGACCCTTATTTTCACACAACTGTATGCATGTGTACATTGAACTCACTTTACACTCAGGGACAGAAATAATGTCTTCATAAGGAGGGATTTAAGATAATGGGAAGGTGAGAAGTTGTCAGATGTTACTCTTAGGAGAAGGTTAAGTCTCCTGAAAATGAAAGAAAGTCAGTCTAACGTTCAATTAACTAATGAGTGTGTGAACGTGTGAATGTGGGTGTATGCATGATTGTTTAAATTCATGCAACTCTGATTATCTCTGACTATTTAGTTAAATAGGAATAATTGCCTTTATGCATCTGTGTGATAGAGATTTCATCTTTTCTGGAAACACACACACACACACACACACACACACACACACACACACACACACACAAGAATACACACTAATGTGCTCAAGATAAATAAGCTGAGCTTTTTCAGTTACACTTCAGGTCAAACACTCTTTATATATTCACAGCTTCACTGTTTTGAATTACTTGTATGGTAATTTTGGAGAAACTATACATTTAAAACAGCCCATTTCTATGACTAAAAAGAGATGCAGGCAGTTTAGGTCAGAATAGCTCTCTCACCCATTTTCTCCATCACTCTGTGAGCGAGCCATTCAAATTTATACAGCCTCGCCCACTTCTCTATTCAGTCCTCATTTAGCAGTGGAAAGATGGGAGGAGATGAAAGGAATGGGGGGCCGTCTGACGGCCCAGTGATGTGGGCTGGCGGGATCACACACACGACCGTATATCTACGAGGCAGTAGATCATTTCAAAGAATATTACAGCCACAATTTAAAGCTGGAGCCAAGGCAGACGCCAAAAGAATTTCATTCTTAATCTGTTAGTCAGTCTCCTTCACCCTCCTACCAACACATTTTCTCTTTCCTTTAAAATCTCACTTACTTTCCCACCTCATCATCTAATCCAGCCAGAGGGGAGAGGACTGAGTGCACGAGTGTGTGTGAGAGAGAGATGAGCCAGTCTTTGCCCTGCTGTAACCCTGAGCTCCCTGCATTCCAACACACTGAAATGTGCACAAAAAAACATAAAAGTGCATCTATTTCTGCAAACGTGCTCTTCATTCATGGACATCCACCTACACAGAGACAATCCTCTGACTTGCATGTTTATACACACACATAAACACACACCCTCAGTCTTCATGGATGGACGGAGGAGGGCCTGCCTCACTTGTGATTAGAAGGGCAGGGGTTAGGATCTAGGAGCCATGGTGCGATGCTGCATGTATTATACAGCACACAGAACTGTGAATCTTTGGAGAGAATGGTAATCCAAAAACAGATGAAATATTCATGCTGCACAGCTGTATGCTTTGCCTCTTTTTTGCTCTTTAACCTGATAAGATCCATGCGGGGTTAAAGCAGAGGTAAATGAGTTAGAAAAATGAGGGGAGAGTGCTGAGAGTAAAAAGAAGAGAAACATGTAGTGAAGCATGAAATCATGGCTGGCTCCTGTAATTTAGCTCTGGGATGGAGTGAACATTTTTCCCCTTAGGCTTGCTTTTAAAAACACACTCCTGTGCCCGGTACAGTACATTAAAAAATAAACTCTGTTAGTTTTATGTGTTACATCCCACTTATAGTTCTTTTTCCCAAAGCCTCGTCAATCAACATGCATCACTAATCAGGAAATATTTTCTGACAAATCTTTTGAACCTTTGGCTCCATATAGATGATCTTTTGTCATAGATCTAAGTGTGATTTTTGACAGTTCTTTTAAGTTGGATAAGGAGATCAGAGTGGCTGTCAAATCAAACTTTTTCCAGCTAAGAGTGATTGGGAATGTGAAGCTTTGTCTCTGCTTCAAAGACCTGGAAGAAGTTATTCACTTCTATCACCTCTTGTCTTGATTACTGCCATTCACAACACGTCACTTTAAATCAATCTGCAGCATTTGCAAACACTTCAGAACATAGCAGCTCATCTTCTAACTGGAACAAGAAAGTGTAATCATGTGACCTCAGTCTTTGTATTCATCTAGTGCTTCCTGACCCGATTCCGCTTTTACCGTTTAATTTTAAAGCTTTACATTGGTACCACATTATTTATCAGATCTTAATTACATCACATCCCTGTAAAGAGGTTAACATCAGATGTTCTTGATTGTTCCAATATCCAGGTTAAAATAGGTGATCAAACTTTTACAGTGGCTGCCTCGGCTCTGTGGAAGAGTTTACCTCTTCACAAATATTAAAAACATATGTTTTCACATGAACTCATCTCCTCGGCTTTCAACCCCAACAAACCATTTGTCACATTTTCAGGCACAAATTAGTTTATTTATCAATTTTCAGTGGTGTGATAAGTAAAATGTGACCATTTAGAAAGACTTACAAACACCATGACAATCTAGAAAATATTCACACCTATTTGTTCTAAATGAGATGGTGAACTTGGGAAAACACATCTTCTTCCTTCTCAGATGTAGTCCTCTGGCTAATCCTGTCATCAGTCTCATGTCCAAACTGCTCACATGAGCAGTAAGAAGAACAAGACTCGCTAGCCAGCTGTTGCCCCATATGGGTCTGTGCATATCATAACATTTCCAGCTCCCTCACCCACTGCCACTCTGGTAACAATGATCATTGAGATTATAATTTGTACTAGTGTTGTGCAACAAAAGGGAGTGCTTGTTTAGTTATTGTCTGATGATAGTTATTGTAACTAAATTATCAAAATGAATAAATCAAAAGAGGATACCACCGGAATATCAGGAATTAATAACTAAACAGCACCATCAGTCTCAAAATAGCTGTTATTGTGTTCCAGCCTGTGACCAGGGGTGGCGCTACAGAGTAACAGAAGGAATTGTCTGAGCACAAACCCTTGCAACCAGCAAATGTTATAAATGTCTGTAAAATAACCACAAAGATCTCTCCTTAAAATGAATCAGAGTTAATTTATACAATTATTAAAGATTGTTAAATGTTAAAACTTAGAATATCTAAGTTATACATAAGCAAACAACTAACCTGATTCAAAACACTATATATACAAAAGTGTGTGAGACAAGATGGCTGTTCATACATGTGGTGTTAGTGGTAAAAAGGGGAGAGGTGACCATGCGGTGTCAAGTCTCGCGTGATTCAAAATGCCAGATGAGAGTTCATCAGACCCAGCAAGAATAAAGAAAATTGAAGGCATTATGGTCAAGATAAAAGTGCATGTGTGTTTGTGGGTTAGTAGGAAAAGATTAGTGAAAGAGAAGAGAGTAGAATAACTTCTCACCACCAGAAAACTAGGCTGCTCTAATGTTTCCCCACACAGAGACTCACCAGTGTGAAGCTAACTTCACATTCATGCTCTGGTTATTCAACTGGTTAATAAGGAACTCAAAATCAGCCTCTTACATGGATTGCTTTGCAAGATGGAAGTAATGGTTTGGTCCTTGGCAGACCAGCATTTCTCTTTGTTTGGTGAACAGCTGGATGGTTACGCTTTGCTGGTGGTCCTGGTGAGAAGTGGGTCTCTCTCCTCACTTTGTCTCTGTGAGGATCAGGGGATGTAGCATCAATACTGCAGCTGGGCCTCCTTCATCTCCAAGTCAGTCTGAAGGCGTTCACTTCGTCAAGGGGGTGCATGGGTTCTTCGTTCGGCTCGTCTGGGTAATCCGAACATTTGTGGGTCACTCCTTTGCAGCGATGCGGCCAGACAGACTATAGTTACCCTTTCCTGACAACCGAATAGCTTTTTTAGACATGGTGGTGGACGAGGGAGGCCTTTGTCTGGTAGCCCGTGACACTAAAGGAGGTGTGGTCTTCACAGCAACCCAGGATCAGTAGAGATGTGGTCCATGTTGGAATCAGGGTGAGACAGTTTGTGAGAGAGGAGGGAACCGCTCTTTATAGAAGGGTCTGGGCTACCACGCATGATTGGGAACCCCTTCTAGGTTTTGGGGTCCATACTCGATGAGAAGCCATCTTTCACACCCAGTTGTGAAACAATAAACCCTGCAAAGCCTTCTGGGAATTTGAGTTATTTAAAAGGTTTCTTCATCTTAAACCATGCGACCAGGCTTTGCTGTAGATGTTAGGCTTTTCTTTGTGTCAACACATGGTTGTGGTCCAAACCTGGTACCACAGTTTACTACTATAGACACATTTTTTGTGGAGAAGTCCAACAGTTTGACCACATCCCAAGCAACATCAATGACCTACTGAAAAAATTTCAAGGACCTGCTGGCCTCCCTGACAAGCAGCCAGCAGGTCCTTGATTTCCTCGTCACTCCATTTCCCTGTCTCTTTTTTCCAAATTTACTGTACTTCTGAATGACTAACAGATTGTGATGCATTTTATGCATTAGTGATGACACACAGCGACATTGCCTCTGTGTCATTTTATTACCCTGTTCCACCATCCACTCACAAACAATAAATTAAGAGATTTGTTTCAGACTCAGCACTTTCTCAATGAGACAGCCATTTCCCCAATTAAACAAACAAACTAACAAACAAACAAAAACAAACAAAAAAAACTCCAGTCTGCAGGAATATTGACAGGATGGACCAGCAGGAAACCATAGGACCACTGGTGGATGTGCAAATCCTGGAGAATGAGAGCTCAAGTCTAAAAAAAAAAAAAAGAAAACAGCTAAATTGGAAAAATAAATCATAAAAACAATCCTCAAGGTCCAATTTCCTTTCCTCTCATGAGATCCATCCAGTAGAAGCTTGACAAATGCAGTATAAGTTCTTGGCTCAGTCCTGTAAGAAATCTTTACAACAGAAAAACTCAGTCAGGAGAAACAAAGCAGAACTTAAAGAGACTTAACTCACCACAGGCTGGGGAAGGAAGACTTAAATTGAAAAAAAGGTGAATTCAGAAACAGAAACCACAAACACAATAGCTCACAAAAGTGGCTGACTGGAAAAACACAGGAAAGTTTCTCTGAGAATCCGGCACTGAGAGGAGGAAAGACAGCTGAAGTAGGGAATCAATAATCAGAGCTGAACAGGAGCCAGATGCCTTGAAAAGCATCATGAAAAACTCTTATATCATTGAAAGACTGTGACCATAACACTTTTGTCTGTCTTATGTTGTCTCACTAAGTCCTTTTGTCTCCTGCAGGAAGGAGTATCTATCTATACTGTCCTCAGTAGGCACTTCTGCCTCTGCCTGCTGGCCTTGTAAACAACTGCTGCAAAAAGAAAAATATATTTTGAGCAGTTAACACACTTTAGTGGATGTCCAGAAACTATAAAAAGAAAAGAAAAACACAGACTGATAAAGTGGAAAGAGTGGTGGGGATTCACGTTTCAAGGTAGATGATTTTCACCAGAGAGGCAGTCCTGGTAAACTCTCCTATCAGGCAGGGTCAGGAGGTTTGGGGAGCATGCCCGTGTTCTATCTCAGCATGTTCAGGAGAGTGTGCGGTGCTGTGGCTCAGATGCCATCCATAACATTTAAGACTGAAGTAAACTGCAGAGATCTGAAGGTAGCTGATAAGCATGACAGCAAGGCAGAAAAACACCCCTGTACAGCTCTCACACACACTCACACAAGGCCATAAGAAATATTTACCCTCATGCACACAAATATACAGCAAGACAATGATCCCATATACAGACATTATCACACACACACACAGCATCTATAAAACACCCTATTAGGCCTCATCCCATCATATCTGAGCCCACCTCATCACTGACCTCACACTATAAAACTTTAACACACCTTGGTGTGCGTGAACTCCACAGTGCCATTACAGCTGCTCTAATAGGTTTGTGCTTGTGTGTCCACTCCTCAGGGTTTATTTGCTGTGTGTTTCCTCTGCAGATGCAGGATTTACAAGCCCAGGAGCCTGTTATTGGCCTCCTGTCACTGTTCCAGTGAGCTGTGTTAAATCTATAAACAGCTGAGAGCAAAGCAGTTATTGAAGGACTCTTAGAGAACAATAGTACGGTGGGATAGACACTGTTGCTGTCACCTGGAAAAAATAAGACAGGACTTTACAAGCCACTCAGCGGTCAGTGCTGAAGATGATTGTTATCTGTTTGATTCTGCGCTGCACTAGACACCAGGTGTCTGTTTCCTTGCAGAGGGGCAACAAATTCTTCGGTTTATTAATACAGAGTTATTTCACTGTTGATAATTCTACCTGATTAAATTCACACCTTTTTAAATGCTTTTCCTCTTGCACTTTAGCCTCTCCATCGGTTCATGTATGCATGCACACAACCCCCGACTCACAGCGTTTCCCTGGCACACACAGTGAGCAGAGATGCATTAACGGATGGGGCCATGCACATTACAGAGGATAATTGCCTCTGCATATTTCCTCATGTGCACTCCGTGCTCACCTTAACAGTGGATTGGATTCAAGCGCCAGTTGCAGAACCATTAATAGAAATTAAGTGCCAGTGAGAGCTACTGGAGAGAGACAAGTGGAGCCAGAATGGAGTTTATGTGAAAGATAAATACATTTCTACAGAAGAGTGCCTCCGTTTATTGGTTGGGAAATGCACTGTGATATGATAGAAGGGCAACAAATGAGTGTGGAATGGGACGATATGGCTGAGAGAAGAGTGTTGTGGAATTAGAGGCCTGACTTGAATTGAAAATGGGGCCAGTAAAGTTAGGCCGCAGGCTGAGTTTTACTTTTATGATCAGATCGCTGAATTCAGAAACCAAAAAGGTCAAATTTATACAACTAGATGTGGAAGTCACATTATTAGCTGTTGATACTGTAATCTACGTATAACAAGTACCTAGAAGCGCTGGTTCCCTCCAGCCAGTCTGGCCGGCCCTCCCTGTCCTCTGAATGCAGACTTATTTTCCATCATCCCTTGAGTGTCTCTCCCTCTTGGCTGGCCGGTGTCAAACACATTACATACTCATCACACACATTTGCAAGCACACGTGCCTGTGCACGCTCTTACTTCAGCTAATGAAAATTCCGCTTCATCCCAGGCTACCTAATGGGCCTAATAACAGAGCCGCTGGGGGCCTTGCGCATGTCAGGCAGATTACGAAATGCCTGTGGACTAGACAGACAGGTCCTTGGCAGCCGTGCGCCCACAGCGACACATGCAGAAGCACAACTCTCATCTTTATGAAGAACTTATCTCGAGAGGTGCAACAACCTCATTGACCACCAGGAGGCAAGGGTGGGCTTTGCTAAAGGAAGACCAAAAAGCTACAGAGGCTCCTCATAACATGCTGAAATGCTGGATCTTCAATTACACACGACTTAACCCATTGTCCCACTGTTACACCAAGCAAAAGATCATGTTAGGAATATGTACTTTATATTAAGCTCTTGTGTAAGCACTTTTTTCTAGTAAAGTTTCATGATTTTCTTTCAAAACAGTTTGAATTTTTACTTTTCTCTTCAAAAGCAAAACCAGATATTTATACCAAACAACTGAGAATGTTTTTGTAAGTCCAAATGGTTGAAGGGTTCATGGGCCTGTTGATGTGACATGGCCAAGGAGGTACAGAACAAGGATCCAGGGATGAAGTCAAAGTATTAGCCCAAATCTGTTTTCTCTTTGCTTTATTTCTCAGAGTTTTATTTCTCTCTATCTATACAATGCAGTTGGAGTGCTTGCTCTACCTGCTAAGGTGAATATATAATTAGATTTGTTTATTCGATCACCTGAAACAACTTAATATGACATGCCTCCATTTTTTTTGTTTTGTTTTTTTGCACTAAACTGATCTACATAACCCCAGACATCTCCCTCTTGTGAACAGTTTGGATGTGGAATCAGGAAAACAAGTGATGACAGGATTAATCAACTGTGGCTGCTGTTGGAAATATGAAAATCATTGAAATACAACTGTAAATTGCCACAATTGGGATTTAAAACATTTAAACAAGCAAGGTTTTTCTTCTGGCATAAATTTGATTAAAATTGAGGTAGAACAGATTTGATTCCTGATGTTGAAGCATCTTGGTCATATTTTTATGAGAGTTTAACTTGTGTAGAAACTAAACATGCTCCTCTTTGAAGACCCGGGGTCAAAGGCAAGGACAACCCTTGATTCTTGGAATTTTCATCTATCATTTGTGTATGCAATGTGGCATGGGCAAAGCAAAATCAAGAGGTCTCATGATCCGCTCACCTTCAGAACATTAAGAAACAAATACTCCTCTTTAATAAAAAGTCCAGATCTTAATAATTCTGATGGCCTAAATGACCCCAAACAGTTTTGGAAAGCCATCAAGTCCCTCTCAGTGAGTGATAAATCTCATTTCTATTGGAAATGAGTCATCTATGGTTGTAGATAAAGATGAAAAACTAAATTGTTTCAAGGAAGACTTCACGCTCTCTGGCTCTTAAAGAATTTCTTCTGTCCGTGTAGATGCATTTCAAGCTAAATTTCGATGCATCCGGCCAGTACGCCTTCAGTTTTCAGCCCTTTATGACTGGTGAAATGCATAAAGCCCTTAAATTCCTAGACATTAAAAAAGACATGACTCAGATCTTAATGATCCTTATTTTTCTTACTGACTCACTTACATTTTCAATCTCACTTTATAAAATAAAATTCCTAAGATTTAGAAATCAACTTTTGTATTTCCTCTTTTTTTGAAAGGGAGACCCTTCTAATTCAAGTAACTACAGGGCAGCCTTCAAACTCTGTCCTATCTGAGGTTTTAGAGGGTCTGATTTACAATCAAATTAAGGATTTTTTTTTCATTCATGTACTATTTTATAAACACATTAAGAGGTGTTCAGGAAAAAATCAGAGCACTATCATCGAAATGTTAAAAATGGTAAACGACAAAGTTTCTGAGATTGATAGATTGATTGTTCTAATATTCTGTCAATTATAAGGGTTGTGTCACAGGGCTTTATTCTTGGCCCACTTTTATACACTATTTATATACAGTAAATAATGTGAGCCTTGACGTTACTGATGCAAGTTATATCTTGTATGCTGATGATATGGTTAGTTATTCTTGTACAACACTTTCAATATTACTTTCAGCAGATGCTTTTATCCAAAGAGACTTACAACAGAGGAAACCAATCAAGCCACAGTGACATGGTAAATCACAAGGTAAGTGTAGTTCAGTCAGCACTGAAATAAGTTCAACTAAGTCCAACTTTCAAGTGTAGTTTAGGAAGTTGAAGAGAGCATGAAGTTTAGAAGGTGTTCCTCAGAGGAAAGTTTTCAAGAGCTTACTGTAAGTAGAGAGGGATGACTCTACTCTCGTGGCCACTGGTAACCTGCTCCATCATTAAGGAACCAGGTGAGAGAACAGTCTCGATTGAGATTGCCTTGTGTGAAGAGAGGCCAGCAGCTGTCCCTGAGATGAGCACAACGGGGGTTAAGCCTTCACAATCAGGTTCATATACAGGTGAAGACCCTGAGTTTACCTTGTAGGGAAGTGTCAGAGACTTGAGTTTTGTTTGAGCAGCTACAGGCTGCCAGTGTAGCTCAGCGACGAGAGATGTGACGGCTGCCCATCTGGGTTGATTAAAGACCAGATGCATTGCTGCATTCTGGACATTTTGTAGTGGTTCGCACAAGCTGGAAGGTGGCTAGAAAGGCATTACAGTAATTAAGGTGAGATATCACCACCTCAGTGGTGGGTTTAGCTCTGAGGATTTTTGTCACAGATACTGGAGCTGTGTCAGTGGAGTGGCTCCTTTTGAAAGCTCACTGGTTCATATCAAGAGGACTACAGAGGCAAATGAAGACTGTATTATGCTTGTGAATGCTGGCACAGCTGTTGGAGCTGTAACTTGGAGTAACCATGTCCAGCAGACAGGTAGAAGGACACTTGTCCAAGCTGCTGAGACATTGCAATATGTCTTAAATGTTATCCTCAGTTTGTCTGAGCTAAAACCTTCTCTTAATACTATCAAAACCAAGTCTATGCTATTCTCTTAAAGTAAGACCGTATTTCTTAATCTTGCTTCAGTGTTCACCCACACCTCCACCTCACCCCCAAATTGGCATTAGCAGTGTATTGACTTCTTAGCATAGCTTCCGAGCTGTTAATAAAGACCTAACAAAGCAAAATTATTTCCTTTTTAAAGAGAATACATTTTGTTGTTGATGTTGATTTTACTACCGGAACACCACAACTGGCTGTGGTTGACCTGGAAGGGTCTGAGGACAAATCTTAGCTCAGCAGCAGGCTGCTTGTAGCAGTGGTCAGATCTGATGTTGCCACTGAAAAAAACATTTGAAACTGGAGGTCCCATTATGAATGTTCAACAGCAGCTCCCCAGCTCCTCTGGTGTGGACCAGGAGCTGGGAGCCCTTCCAAATGAAAATGTGTTGGGACCCACAGTCAATCAGCCTGCAACAGTATTAGGCTTGCTTGACGGATTTAATCTTACAAGCAGCAGGCCAAGCTATTCCGCTCTGACAGTATTCAAATGGTGTTTTGTTAGTAATGCTGGAAATGAGGATATTTGGACAGATTATGAGAATAACTGTAAAGTATTATTAATTGCCATCATAGGTGACAATAAAGTCAGTTAACCAAATTAAAAATTTCATTGTGACTGAAAAATGATGAACGTGTTCCAGTTGACTTCCCATGTTTGCTCGTTCCTCACATTTCCAACATGGTGCTACACAGTGCAAGAGAATAGAGGCTTCAAGAGCGTCCTTCAGAAAGTCCATGGTCAACATCAGAGGAGGTCTGTCCATTTCATCCTATACAGTCCATGGTGGATCCACATGTTTAAACAAGCTCCCTAAAAACAATATTTATTTGTAGTTACAGATAATTAGTTCCTGTTTCCCTGGCATATTTTTTATATGTGTTAATACTAAGCTGAAAGATCTGAATGACTAGTTGAGCTTTAGCCTGAGTAGTGACTCAAATCCATATAAAAGAGAAGGATTTGACATAAGTATAGAAGATGGAAATATAGATGAATTAAGGACCAGATTAAATGGAAAAGTTGATCTCAACAGTTTCTGTGTAAAAGCACTATAAAATGAGTTTTCATTTAATGTTATATCATTTAATGTAATAAAACCTGCCAATCAGGATTTCCATGAGCAGTGCTAGATGTTTTAGGAATATGGAGCTTCTTCTAGCATAAGCTTTGAATAAGAGATAATCTCTCTCTTTGAAATGAAAATGTTAACATCAGCAGAACCCTCAAGTTCTGGTTTACCTGCAATAAACTGCTACAGGAAACATAGAAACAGTAAATAATTACAAGAAAGAACAAAACAATCACAGAAAGATACAAATATAATACTAT
>JAOWBL010000003.1:11389871-11406307 GCA_028564865.1 Zenarchopterus dispar | reverse complement strand
TTTTCTGGAAGCAACAGTATTTAAGTGTGGTGAGTTTTATCAATCAATCAATCAATTTTTATTTGTATAGTTACACTATACAGCATTGGGTGTGACTAACAGCTGCACCACTCAAATCACAAAACAGTAACAAGTAAGTCAATTTGATGGCTTTTTCTGATGAGATATTTATATTTGCAAGGCGAGGTACTGGTACGGATTTGAGCAGCTACTTTGCAATGATATGAAATAACACATCTCCAGTTTAGAAAAAATAGTAACAATGTAAATATCTCAATCAAAAGTGACAACATATAAAAAATATTAACTCAACTGCTATGACATTTTTGAGGCTTGAGTAGATTTAGACGAAGACTAACAGCCAAGTAAAGTTACCAGTGTAGATCATTAATCAGTAGTTTGCCTGTAGCCTATCAGCCATCCACCCAGCTTCACCAAACTCAGAGTCTGATGATCAATAATCGACTGCTTGCAAATCAACACCCAACTAACATCAAATGTTTGATAGTTACAGTTCAGGTTTGAATATCTTTGAGATTTTCTGAGCAACTGCAGAATAGTTTCCTGGATACAGAAATACTTGAACCCTCTGAGGCTAATGCAAGGCAGCTGATTCCAGCCAGTATTAAAAATGAATCAAAATGTCACTTCCATTTCTCATTGAAAAGCAGAAACCAATATTAACCATATTACCCTCTATTTCTTTTCATTGTTAGACCATTTACTTTTGTTTCCTCCCCCTGTTGAGTTTTTTTAATGTTACACCAGCAGTCTTCATATTGTTAATAGTTATTTCAGGAGGCTTTTAGAAAGTAAGACACCTGGTGAAGTGAATAAAGTTTCCCTTATGTGTGCATGTTCGAAGGTTGGCCAGAACTTTCTAAAACGTGTTGTGTTGTCTGTGAATTCTGTTCATACTTACAGTAGAGACTGAAGGTTAAATGAGAAAAACCTTCCTTCTTCTGTCAAGTTCTGCACCTCTTTCATTTCGTCCAGTGAAGGCCAAATATTAAAGTGAAGTGACCATGACTAACATCTTAAGCAGAAGGAGGAACTTGACACATAAAGAGAGAAACTGCTGTTCATGGCTAAATTAAAAGCAATATTTATCAGGAAAGCGACAAACTGCTGACCTTCAATAAATACATTTAGCAGAAAAATATTGATAGGGCCAAAAGCTTTATAAAGTTATCCATTTCTCAAAATAAATATTTCTTAAAAAAAAAACATCTAAATAACTCTTTTTCTGTGTCCCTTCTGCCTGAAACACCCCATAGAAACCAATCCACCCACGGCGTAGAATTCTACCCCACCCACACAGCGCCCCTTCCACCCATCCTGTCCTGTCTGCTTGGACGTGCTTCCCAGCCCGCTGCCCACACATTTCTCAGCTCCTCTTCATTTTGGACGCTCATTTATTTATGGAATGACTGGCTGCTGTTCTCTCTCCAAGATTACTGCACAAACTCATCTGTGGCAAGAAGGGGGAGGTTGGAAAGGGAGTGGCGAGGATAAGGGAGGCAATGAAGACTCAAGATCAAGATTGGCCAATGGGGCAACATTTTACCCCACACCGGTGTTTGTGAGTGTGCGTGAACGTGCAGTGCAGTATACAGGTACTAGTTTGTGTGTGATTACAAGTGTGTGTCTGTGCTGGAGATGTCACAAGTAAATTAATGCTTTTTTTTTTGGAGCAACACCCACTTTTCTTGTAATAAAACACTGTCTGTATTACAATGAAACCACTATTTGTGTGTATGAGTGTGTGCGTATGTATGTGTGAGTGAGTGAGACGGGGTATGTGTGTGTGTTGTACTCTAATTAGCACCTAAACACACAGGAGAGTGCTGAAGCCAGACAGCAGATAAATCAGACGAGGCTATAAGATCGTAACACTCTAACGGCAGATATCAGCTGCTGTGCAGCTTTACCCCACTTGATAAATTGACAATACAAAGATAAGCTATAAGCAGCAGGTTCCTTTCCCTGCTCCAAAGCGTGGGATTGAGGGGACAATTTTGTGTTGGCACAGCAACTTCCTTTGTCCCAATAATAAAGATACAATAAGTAATGAGACATAAACCCAGGATTTTTTTCTCTCTCTCCACATTCATTTGCTAAATCATGCCCACTGCATTTCTGTGTTTCCCTCCAATTACCAGCATTACTCAAAGTCAAAGTCTCTCCAAGCACATTTTTCATCTCTCACTCTCCTCACACTCATTCATTAATTTGAATATGCCAACCCCTGCAGAGCTGTTCAAGGCAAACGGCAGCAGCAGAAACAAGCGCGCTCCCGGATGTGTGCGTGTGTGTGCGTTTCGCTCTCCCCTCTCCTTGTCTTTGTGCGTTGGCCTCTCTCTCTGCTGCTGGAGGCACTGCAGGCGTGAAGGAGACAGATCCCAGCAGTACGGTACAGTCTGGTGCTGCTGTGTCCCCGCCCCTGGAGAGTCTGGGAGAATGAGTCCCAGCGGAGGTTTGTTTAAATGCTAGAGGGACTATTTGCCCCAGACTAGCCTCTCCCGCACTAATGGATGTGTCTGGGTTATTGATAGTAGGACTGGCGGGGAAGAAAGTATAGTTGTATAAGCTTTTTTATGCATCCATTATATTTTAGCCACATAAGATGGCGTCCAATTGCCCTTGCGGGTGACATCTTTGTGTCTGCATGAACATCGGTCCTTGTTAGATAATTATGACAAAGAAGCCCAGGAAACCAGCTCTAAGTAGACAGTTGAGTTGAGGAAGTGTGTTTCAACGCTGTATGACTTCACTTAATAAACCAAAACTATGGTTTAAGGGATAAAAGCAGGACGTTAGAACAAAAAGGGTTATGATAAAGCGTGACCACAAAGTGTCAGAGCCTTATAAAAGCCACATTAACAACAATTAAGAGTAATTTATCTTCTCTAATATCGTTTCATGAGCAGTAAATTGTATAATTGTCTATAACGGTTCAAATGCTACCCTCCTTAACTTCATAAGAAAGTTCTATTGTCTTTTAACAGCTGGGCTTATATTTTTAAGTCGGGCAAAGTCATATTTTCTTGTCAATTTTCTTTTGTATCAGGTGTTATTTTAATAAACTCAGTGTTTCTGACCACTAAATTAAAAACTAAGTTTATGACTTAGCAGTTTAAGACATACGAGGTGACAAAGAAAAAAGAGGACCAAGAAATTTATTTCAAATTCAGATCTTCAGAAAAGTTGGGTGAATTTAAAATGAACCAAAAACTTCAATCTCTTATTTTACCAGGGGGAATTTTGAATGCATAGACACTTCAAACAAGTTTTCAGTGTTTTCAATGATCAACATTTAGAACACTGAAAATGCAGAACTTGATGTTATTAACAAATTGAAGTACAAATTGGGAGAGTAGAGAAAAGCGGTGTAAAGATAACACTTTTCTGAAATATTCTGCCTTTTCAGTTGAACTGATGACAGTGAGCATGTCAGAGTTGGGTAAGAACAAATCATCAATAAAAATGCAAGCAATGATGATATGTGGTGCACTGCTGTCTCCCAGACTGTTAGAGTTTGCGGTGAGAAATCACTGATAAGTGCACTTCACCTTCAAGTCCTTGGCTTTAGAAAATGTTGTAACTCGTCTGAAAATGAGGTTTCAAAAAAAAAAAACTGGAACTTAGAATAAGTCACAATAACTTTTTACGCATCTTTTCTGCCGTGTTTTAGACTTCTTTTTCATGTATCAAACTTGCAAAGTAAAAAAGTCACCACAGGGAGTCATTTTCTCCCACATACTGTCAAAAACAGCTTCTGAGATACCTGAAGTGTCTCCGTTTTCATCTAGACGTTTCTGTCTACATCTGCCTGTAAACATTTGCATTACTCTGATCTGCAGGTAAGTTTGGCACTCTTCAGACAAAGAATGACTGAGGGGTTAAGGAGACACATGGAAACCTTTGAAAGAAGCAAACTCCTGTAGCTTCTCAGATGGATTTTTAAAAAATATTTTAAATATATACAACTAAAACTAAGTTGTGAACATGTAAATGTGTATAATATGAGCTCTAAGAGTGACCAGAACGTCTCTGCAGGGTGGAGTGCTAGGTTGTTATGCTGCCCCCAAGTGGCTAAAAGGGCAAATAATGATTAGTGCAAGTGCACTGAGGTCTCATTTAACTTTTGGAGGTAAATAATAATAATTTGATTGAGCCAGCACACATAACAGAAAAAAAGTACTTCTCTATATTGGGGAGAATTTTTCTGATATGTTAGACTTCCAAAACAAAAAGTTTATTGCATTCAGCATTTCATGCTGTGCAGATGACAACTGATGCGCAATTGGCTGTTTTTCTTTTGCACACAAAGGACAACATAAAGTTTTCATGCATTAATTTAAAAACCTTCCATGTCTGAATGCACAGAAGAACAAAGCAAGAACATAATTTAGCAGGAACATGTTTACTGTTTCAGTTAAAAGCAAATCTGTCCTTATGAAGATCTTCAAAGGCACATTTCTTTGTGTTGATGTTGTCAGACTGTGTGTGCTCCTACAAGGCAACTGTGAAGGCATGTTTTTTTTCTAAGCTCAACTGTGACATTTATGTTGAACAGCCTTTATCTCCCCGACTGTGAAGTTCAGACTGCTCTCTCTGGTTTAATGGTGCTAAAAATGCAAGATAAAGAAAGCAATATGAGAGCGAGCCAGGGAGAGAAAGAGAGAGAGAGAGAGAGTGAGAAAGAAGGAAAGAACATTCTGTAAGTGAGAGTTTAGCCAAGAACAATGCTGTCTGCTTTCAGCGGAGGAGACATTATGTCATGTGTTATGCCTGCGAAGGCAAGAAGCTGTTGTAGTCAATATCTTGCTGTGTGCCTCCGGCTCTCACTGTGGGCGAAGGACCTGAGCACTTGTGGATGTAGTCACGGGTTCCTCTGTGACGATGCATATTTACATGGACCCCCTCAGCAGTAGCTCATCATCGCTGCTGGCAAGGTTAGTTCTGTTTATGAAACCATCAATTCTACATATTTAATTTAGCAAGAGAAGGCACACCGCCGCACTGACTGAATTCAGACCAAATGTCCCCCTGAGCGCAGGATAAATAGAGCAAGGGATGAAGAACAGGAGGAGGAGGAGGAGGGAAAGCGAGAGAGCGAGAAAGACTTCATTAACTCTGTAGTCCATCTAATTGGAGCCCTGCTGGACCCTACAGCTAAAATGAAGTCCAAAACGAGTTGTAATGAGAAATTTAAAAAAAAAGAAAGAACAGATAGATAGGATAAAAGTTGAAGCTCCTCATATCAAAAGAACAACCTTGAGCAAAATCAAGACTCCAAACTCTGTAGACCCCCTGAGATGTGCCAAGTTGCCTCATATTTGACACTGGTTAAAACTGAATTATGTCCTTTCTAAATAATGAGATGAGAGGCTTACTCAAAGTTCCTAATCTGACAAGCCGGTAAAGCGAAACAGGATTGTTTCATCACAAGTCCACCATCATGTCGACACATACAGCAAGAGGAATCACAGCCAGAACAGTTCCATGTTACACAAACAAAGTTCACTTTCATCAAGAGAAGAAGAGGTATAGAGATATTTTAACTAAGTAAAAGAGCAACACAGAATTCAAACATGCTATTACCGATAAAATTCCAGCAGGAAAAATTCCTACATGAGTATTATTACTTGAACTAGTGAAAGAACAAAAAGGTAGGACAAAGTTTTGATTCATGACTCTTTTTTTAAATAAAATACCTCTGAGTTTTTATTGGTATGAAACAATGTGAAATGCTTTGAAGGAAAAAAAAAGACTATGTGGCGATGTTAAAACATCAGAAACCAGTATTGTGAATTCAGTTTTTAGCTCTTAGTTTTTAGAAGCTGTGATGGCACTGTTCATGGTCACATGAATGTAATAAACATAATATCCACCCAGTCACAATAAAAATAGAAATATAGAAATGTCATGTACAATAGTATCAGTTTGTTTCTTCTCTCTTTCCTCAAAATAGGGTTTAAGTTACAGGACAAACACATTTGTTTTGCTTTCAGAATTAGTTTATGTACATTGTGACTTTGTAGCTTCAATTTTTTTTCTTTTTTTTGTAATTTTGGTGGAAATACAGTTTTTTTAATATATTCTTTTTATCTTAGCCCGTTCCTGTCCTTGGACTGCTTGATGTCTCACACATGTATTTTTAATAATCATTATAGTAGTATCTCTATGCTGAAAGTCACAGGCAACAGAAATATAAAATAAGCAATCAGGATCAGATTTCTTTATGTGGTTTACATTTATAAAAGCATAAAATAGGAATACTTACATATAATAATCTCAAAACTTAAATAAATAAATAAATCTGTGTACACATTTCTTATAAACTCTGTTAAATAAGACAGCCATGGCCATAAAGGAGGCCAAAACAGGAATTTTTAGCTAATTATATTTTGCTGATTGGGCATCAGAACCTCACTCAAAAGTCCCAGTCATAACAAATGTGGCATCAGAGGAGACTGGCTGTGATGGCATCAGTACATCAAGTCTGTCTTTCTTTTTTTTCTGTAATCTAAACCAAAAACCAGACCAAAAATGAAAGGAAAGCAAGCTGTACAAGGAAGGCAAGCACAGCAAATAAACAAGAGAGATGTGTGAGGGAGAGGAGAGGATGTATAAGTATACAATCTTGTGGAGGAGAGACTTGGTTGATTTAGCTGGAGTGCATAGATGCTGTGATAGTAAAAAAGAAAAAAAGAGACAAGTCAAGCAGATGTACCATGGAATTGATTTAAGTACAAGCCGGAGGAGAGCAGAGTAGAGAATGGTGGAGTTAAAGCAAGAAGTAGTGTGGTGGATGGATGTGCATGAGAGTCACAAAGTAAAACAGTACAGTATGAAAGAGTAAAGCAAAATAAAATCTAGAGTACAGTGAAATATATCTTAAAGAGTATTAATGGAGAATGATGCACATCAATAGAGTAATTAAAAGAGAGAGATTGGACGAGTATAGAGTAATATGTGAAGAGCAAAGTGGAGTAAAATCGGGATTAGAGTAAAGCCAAGAAGAGTAGAGTATCACAGACGTCAATAAAATGTAGTTTTCATGCGTAATTACATTTCTGAGGACGTGGAAGTGAGGTGACAATGAAACTATGGGTTAGCAAAACATTAATATTGTAGATTACTGGCGACCTGTCCAGAGTGTACCCCTGCAATGGGCTGGGATTGGCTCCAGTAGACCCCCGTGACCCAGTAATTGGATTCAGTGAGTACAGAAAATGGATGGATGGATAATACTGTAGAATTTGCATCAATATGACACAGAAGGCTAAAACAGTCCAAATGAGTAAGAACAGTGACACACAGCGGAGTTGAATATTAAAGAGCCAAACCACATTTGAGAATGAAGTAGGAAGCAACACACACTCTGAGTTGTACACTCTCAACTCTTGACAACACAGATGATCTTTTTTTTAAAGCCATCAGCATTAAGTACAGTGATGTGTTGAACCAGGGATCTTGAACTGGAGTCCTCGAGGGCCGCTGTCCTGCATGTTTTAAATGTTTCCCTGCTTCAAGACCCCTGTGTTAGATTGTGGCAGGCTTCCGACAAAAACTGGAGGTGGAACCACCCCACAAGAGATGAATGTACTTTTCCTTCGTTATTTCAGGTTGCCCTTCTTGGCAGCTACCTGTGGGCTGCACATATTCTGCTAAGAGTTGCAGTAATTTTACATGTGAATACAACCAAAACCAAACTATATAGTGGCTTTTAATTAATGCCTATTCTTAAAAATATTAAATATAAAACAGGACATACTGAGATTTCAGCTGAATTAAAATCCAGAAAGAGTAAATGGTCAAGCTCATTGACAAACACCTTGGAATTCTGCACAGACAGGTGGTTTATTTATTCTCACAGAACTGCCAGGCATTTTTTTGTCCTTTAATATTTTTTTCCTTAAAATATAATCAACTACAGTTGCTGGAGCAGCTTAGAACTCAGCAAGTTATTTCTGATCCTGATGAAATTCTTTAAAAATGGTATTACAGGTAAAGTGAAAAAGTGTAACCCTCCTCAGGGCAGCTTATTTTACTGTGCTGTAGAGTAAAAGTAGAAAAGAGCAGAGTTAAAATGATACAAAATCTCCCAGAAGGTGCGGAAGTTACTTTTATGACACTAAGATTTACTGTTATAAACCGACTTGCCCAGTCACGTCATCTTTGCTTTCTGGGCCTCTTATTTGCTTCTGCTGCTCTGTGAGCTAACTCCATTGTTGTTCATGTGTGATACAGTACCATGAAGCCATTCCAGGGTTACAATAAATGCTTTTTGCTAGTTTGGGGGACCTCGGGAGCTAGAAAGCACTCCCTGAAGGTAAACACTGCTTTGGATAAATTCAAAAAACTGACACTTTAGCAAGTAGAGTGCACATATTGGAGAATATTGTTATGAAGTGACTGGAGTGGACCCAAATGCACGGGATGAAGCAGCTGGAGAGGTATTTTATCAAAAAAAACACTACATTTGGAGGAAGTTAAAGAACATACAAAAAAAAAGGAACCACTAGAAAGAATATACTCAGAAGGGTTGAGGAGATGCAAGTGCAAACAATCAAGATCATGGGAAGTCAAGACAGAACTAATCACAAGGACACAACCTTTCAAAATAAAACAGGAAACAGGAGACAAACACAAGACCAAAACTAAAGAACCAATTAAAACATAAGAAATGAAACTCAAAACTCTACTACAAAAACTCTAAACCATGGCAGGAGTGGGTGCAGTAGGGGAGGGAAAAGCAGAATAATGAGGAAACAGCTAAATAATTGCAGCTCCTGCTTGTGCTACCAAAAGAGCTCTGACCATTTGAGGTCTGGAAAGTTTCCGAGGGCATCCTGGAGTGTCTGGTTCCAGGAGGTTAGTGATAGATCCTTTGGGTGCTGTGGTTTGTGGGGCACAGATGACATCAGGTCTCATCAGATTTAGATCTGAGGTTTTTGTGGACCAAATAAACACTGCTTGTGTACTTTTTATGGCTGGTCAGTGTATGTCACAGAGCACTAACATATAGAACATAATACACCAGAGAGGAGCAGAGATTAATAATAATAATAATAATAATCATAATAATAATAATCATAATAAAGTAGAGGGAGGAAGAAGTGGAGCAGATCAGAGAAGAAAAAAAACTCTTAAAACTTTGAACAGTGAAGAATATAGCAGTGAGGTGCAGAGTTGAGAATAGAGTTTAATAGCGTATATGTGAGAGAAGAACATCACAATGTACTGTAAAGTACAGGAAAGTCGAGCTGGACTAAACCTGAGTAAAGTGCAACAATGTGCATCACAGTGAGGTGCAGTTTGGCAGATCAGGGACAAAGCTGTGTTATTATGGCAGAGTGTATAAATGTGCTGCTGCACTCACTGTGCCGTGCACAGGATGTTCTGATCATTTGCTTGTGAGATCTGACGGCATAGTGGAGGGAGGTCCGCCTACTGCTGACTGTCAGCACGCTGGGGAACGATCATCTGCACCAAACCACCACGTCTGAGCTCTCAGAGTGAAAATGATTAGTCTAATCTAATTCATTGCTGAGTGCAGCCTCATCACCATCTCCAGCTCATTCATGGAGATACACAGTGTCCTTTGCCGTACAACCTCTTCCCAAGAAAAAAAAAGGCCTCACTATTCAGTGGCATTCCTTCAGCAATCCAATTAGGTTTGATTTCTATCTAATTATGGGTCCGTTAGGGGAGCAGAGTGGAGATCCATTGAATGAACTTTACTTGGGAATTCCATTACTTCTGAGAAAGTCATTCAAGTCTATAATCTGGATGGGAAAAGGTTCGTAGAAGAGGGGAGGCTGACATTAACCCCAGTGTTTCCACTGTGAAGTGGAGCAGCAACCGTTCACGGCGTGCTGTCTGTGACGTCGGCGGCGCTTCTACTCCAGCAGGGATATCGCGAAGGCTCGAAAACTGCAGAACCTCACACAGGAAGACATCTGCTGCACGGTAACCCACAAACAGCAAACTGTCAACCACTATCTCCCCCCCGGCTGTGTGACTGTGTGCACACGTGAGGATCTGCAGGCCGGCGACTGCAGGAACAGCAGATAAGGCTGCATGCATCTCCCTGGCAGGGTGCACCGCCATAAATTATGACCTCCACTGAAACTTCAACCCCACTGAGGCTTTAAAAAGTTCTTCAGTCTTTTAATTACCACATATGCTTCATGTTTTGTGTAAAAGTAATGTGAAGAGGTAACACTTTATCATCCCCCTTATGTTTTTTATATCAATTTGACAAGCTTTTCTTAGGAAAAGGAAATTCTTGTTAATAAAGAACATCTTACAATTAAACATTCAACCATTCTGCATGTATTTATTATTGGAAACATTCCAGATACTACATTTTGTCTGAATGCCAAACTTCTAATTTTGGATGCTTGGCTGTTGTGCATCACTGACTGGAAAAAACAGATCTAGAAATTGACTGAGTTTTATTTGCAATGTGATCCATGAGGAAACTTTTCCAAAGGACTGCACTAACTCCTTCACCATTGCATGTACGTCGAAGTACAAGCTTCACAGATCAAATATTCACCTCCTACTTGAGGCAGATGGAGATTTAAATGCGAAACATAACCGTAATGACTTGTTTCTGTGGATATTTCCTTGCAGTAAAGTGATAGAGTTCGGAGCATAGAAGAAGCTTCCAGACAGGGAAGAAGACGACTTGTGTCACAGATAAGAGCTGGTGTAGATCTGAGACAATGTGCTGTTTATGGCACCATGTCTGTATCCAGAAGGGAAACAATGCCTTTACTAACTTTCTAATATCACGGATTTAAAAAGAAAGGACATTGTTTGTGTGAAACATCACCTGTCTTTTATCTCCCTTTAGCTCTTTCTTCTTTAAATCTCATACAAAATCAAACACAACCCCCACACTGGGTGGTGTTATATTTAAGTTTATCCATTATCCACATCCATCCGCATCAATCTCTCACCGCATAACTGCTCCACAGCTACATGCACACCCCTAACACAAAACCGGGATGCACTTCACTGCCGACGGATGCACTGTCAGTGTGGGTTTTACTAGTGTGTGTGGGGCACTGACACCTCTGCGCTCGCTCTATTGATTTTGTTGTCTCACCTTAATGAGCCTTGAATCATCCGTCACTGCTTTGCTGGAAGCACTCAGCCGGCCAGCGTGGCTTTGAGGGCTGAATTAAGGAGGGACGGTGACTATCACCTTGCCACTAGACATATATCAATGAGAGCTTCCAGGACAGCATTTTTTTATTTTTTTATTTTAGGTTGTGAGTAGTAATAAAAAAAAAAAAAAAGTGGCTCAAACATCTGTTTGAGACATGTTATGTGAAGGTTTGGAATGGGATAAGTGCATCCTGACATGATTTCAAGCCCTTTAGCTGCTGACACATGACCCTGCAGGCTCTTGGCTTTAACACTTGTCTCCTTGTGTCAATAAGGTGCTTTTAGGTTGCGTTTTCATGAATGTGTGTGTGTGTGTGCAGGGAAGAACATGTATGTTGTGCAATCCCAGGAGCAGTGATGATGGGGCAGCTACACCCATTACTTACACCTCCTGGAGTGCAGACTGGAGCTTAAACACATCCACATCTGTCGCTGCTCTAATCCATCCGTCCATCCTTTCACTCACCCTAAAGTTAAGAGAGATGCTGCCAAGTTTTCAGTCCTCTCTGTGACCCAAAATGGTTTCTGGTGTTGCTTCTCCATCCTGCAACGATAAACTTGAAACAGTCAAGGAAACAGCTTCTCGGTTTACATCCCCCCACTGCTCAGTTGTGAATGCTCTTCAGCAGATAAGAGGAAGATTTGTTCTGTTCAAACTTGTAACATTTTGATCCTGGTTATGAGCTACAGATGGCTTTAGAAGTTCATTTGCAAATGTAGTTAGAGTCTGGTGTTTTTAGTCAAAGCCATTCGAATGAAGTGGCAGTGGACACCCTCTTCTATTTAAAGAACCGTGATTTTTCAGTGTTTGACCTTCACAGCACAGCTTTTGTTGAAGTTTCTCGGGACAGAAAAACAAACAAACAAAAACAGTTGTTCATGCATTTTGAAAAATGTTACAAATAACCTCCAGAGAATTGAAGGACTGTCTCCAAATGGAGGACATTAGAGACTGCTATTACTTTCCCAAAGACTGGTCGACCAACAAAGATCACCCCTAGATGATAAGATGCAATCATCCTTTAGTTGAGAAATGGACTCGGGGTTAATTCTGACACATTAAAGACCACTCACATCAGAACACTGAGCGACAATTGTGTGTGGACCACAAAGAGAGAGCTTCTGCTCTCCAAAAGGAGCATTGATGCTCATCTGCAGATTTCTAAACATCACATGGTCGAGTCAGAAGGCTGATGGAAAATATTTTGCAGATGGATGAGATCAAAATAGGACCTTTTAGTTTAAAACATAGGCAGTACACTCAAAGAGAACACAAGCAATCTTCAAATATAAGGATGTTATGAATGAAAAGTGCTAATGGCAGTAATAGTAATTACAAAATAAAGTATAATTCATAGCAATAAAGTTTAAAAGTTCGCTAAAAGAACAGACAAGGTGAGTTAGGTTAGATAGACGTTGACAAGACCATAATAATAAAAATGTCTGATAAGCATATCAGATTGCCGAAGGCTTCCAGAAAGGAGGATGATTTAAAGAGGGATTTGAAGGTAAAGATTTAGTGTCTGAGATCAGTGAGCAGAGAGCTGAATAAAATCAGGGCTCTAATGGGAGAGGCCCAAAGTTCCTTTGCCGCAAATTGTTACTGCGGCATTATCCGTGGATCTCATTGGTCAGGAGAGTACATACAAAGTCAATAATTCAGAGGTGTATTTATGGGGAAGGTCACTGAAGGCTCTGAAGGTGAGGGATAAGATTAAAATCTAAAAAGAAGCAAGTGTGGACATTACATGTTCATTACAAGTGAACATGTAATGAGTCTGTATTCAGTGTGATGTGTTGTATGAAAGCACATTAATGGTACAGCTGATTGAATTCTTCCTGCTCCGAGGTGGACATTCATTTGTTATTGCGAAGCCTTATTGCAAGTGTAACAGCCAATAAAGCTTCAGTTGTTCACTACAGCCATTGTATGCGGAATGGGCCAAGACAGCGTCATGTCAGAAATTAAACCATCAATGTATAACTTTAGCAACAATTACTAAAAGAAATGAAAAGGCTACAGTAAACAGTTTTTAGACTGATGAGCAATAAGAATTACCAAGAACTCGTTTCATAGACTGTTTTCTCTCCTGCTCTCAGTCACGTGATATCCCAGCATGACATGCAAAACTGTGAGGTACACTGTCAATGGCTGTCCAACTGAACACTTAAAAACCACAGAAATCGAATGCCACATGACACACACTAAACTGCAAAATGCTGAGCGGATCACAGTCATACTGTACAATATCACACCCGTAGTACAATATCCAGCTTTATAATGCAACGCTTTTCTATGGGTGTACTTCTATTTTTGACAGCGTTTTTATTTACCTGTTCTTATTGTAGCTTCTTTCTGCAGTGCTGCTTCCATGAAATGCCTGAATGACAATAAAGGAACCTGAATCTAAGCTATATAAAAAGAAGAAAAAAAACTTATGGCATAGTAAGGTGTAAAAGCTGATGGTATATCCTGTAATGACAGTTTAGACTTTTGTTTTTACTCCAAACACACTGCTTTTACATTGAGTTTTTTTTTTTTTTTTTTTTTCCATTTAGTCATGGAGAAATTAGCACTCATTTAAAATACATGCCACTGATAGATTGTGTTCTTTACAGTGTTTTGGTCCAAAAATGTGGGCTCAAACTGCAACCATTTTCTCAGGACAGGTGATAAATCTTGACATGTTGACGCAACACACTTCAATAAAACAACAGCTCCTGGATATCAGAGAGTTAAATAAGACCGTATCCACCTGTTCTTCCACCCACTATGTCAGAACTATTTGCACCTGATCCTACTGAAGGATTTGAAGATGTGATAAATGCAGGTAGATATGTATTTCTAGTTTCAGTGAGAGCATGCTCAGCTCTTCACATGACTCCACCCCACTGTCAGTCTTAGGGTGAGCATCTTAGAAACAGTGAAATATATTTGACATTCCCCACTTCACTTGCTCTTCGTGTAATTTCTTTCTTCTCTAAGTTCTTTGTCACACATCATTCACTCTGAGCCAAGACTGCAGAGACTCTTTATCCTGCCACTCACAAATCCCTGAAGTTACAACTAAATCTTGGTCCCTAAACACATAAGCAATCACTTGTGTATAGTTTTCACCAACTCCTTAATGTTTCTATAAAACATATTACAATTGATGCAAATGCACTCAAACTCAAGCCAGTTCTCCATAAAAGAATAATTGTGATTACAAGAATAAAATAAAATAAAAGCCAAAACTAGTCTGTGGTCAGGGGTTGGTGAAAAATAAGGAGTTAATCCTATTAAACTGCCATTGTTTGCTGGTGTCACAGAGGATAAGCTGCTTACGGAGTGGTGGGGACTAAAGTCAGTCTCCACTGTGAGGCTATCACTCACCATACAACCAAACTGTTCATCCCAGTGCCGTGCTAGCACATCACACATCAACACAAGCCAAACACTATAGTTTACAGAGTGTATAAAAAGAGCATGCACATGCTGCGCTGTCATGTGACATCAGTTTGCCACAAAAACAGTTTGTGACTTTCCCGTAACATTATCAGGCGGGGTTTCGTGCACCCTGAGGCTAGCACACACACAAAAGCCAACGCACACATAAACACAAAGAAGACAAACACTCGCACGCACACACACATATGCACTAAAGAACCCAGCAGGCTTTGGGAGCCATGCCCTGACCTCTGGTTCAGTCAAAGGGGTGCTGTTCAACAGCACACAAGAGCACCACTGATCCCCCGTGCTCCTCTTGTAAATTTTGCTCTTTCTCCTCAGGAGCTCAAAAGAGCGCTGTGTTGTTTTGTGAAAGGGAGGAGGAGGAGAAGGGAGGAGCAGGGAGGCAAGAGGACAGAGGAGTGAAGCTACTGTCTGTGTGTGACCGCTAAATCACTGTGTATGCATGAAGGCTGGGATTGTGCATGTTCCTCTGCGTGTATGAGCGCGTGCGTGGTGTGTGACCCTCTACAGTACATGTGCATATAAAAAGATGCAAGAACAAGGGACCTACAGTCTCAGATGAAAACATAGCCCAATGTTACAGGCCAAATAAGATTAGCTGGTCTAATGGACACACTTATTTTCATTATTCTGCATGGTTGGTACAGGGAGAGCAGACGTACTTCTACTAGCAGCCCTGTGGCAATGACATCCCGATAAGGAGGACCTCTTTCCATTTGCTTCTAATTTCAAAAGAAAGAAAACACTTATTTATCCTTTTTATTTGCATGTTTAAATGCCACCTCAGCATTATTTTCAATTTGCATTTATATATCCATTTCAAATAGGCAACATTTCAATCTCATGTGCTCACAAAATGCCAGGAAAAAAAAGAAAGAAGAACGTAACCCTTCTCCTTTGTCCAGATGGGAGTCTAAGTCTGCACTATTTAATGAGCATAAATAAATCAGTGATGCAGCGGGCGGAGCAACCCATGTACCCCTCCCCCTGTAATGGAGGCTCTCTCATTAACAAATGCCTAAATATGTAAATGAGATGAGACAGCATGGAAATATACAAGTCTATTACACAATTAACATGACTGCTTGATTAAGCAATATATAAAATAATTTTAAAATATCAGCATGTGTTGGTGCTCACACATTAAAACTTGCTTAGTATGTGAATCTTCACTGCGACATCTTCTACATCCACTTCAGCAGAACATGTCCCCCCCCCCCCCCTTCATTTAAATGATGTCATATATCCCAGCCAGATGTGCTACACTATGGGATGCCATTGAAGTGAACAACATATCTATATTACTTTTTATATAATCCCATTCTCTCCTTTATCACCTAACACCAAAACCACCACCTAAATCAGTTCAGTAATTGCAATGCAGATGATGATCAAGTGAGATGGAGAGGGACTGACAGTTAGGGCTATCGCCAGGTTGACGTGATTACGGCACCATCCTCCAGGGACCCATATCTTGATTTAGATTAAACCGTGCTCGTCAAACCGAAAGCACCTGTCTTTAATGCCGTCGTATATCAACTAGCGCATAAAATTCTGAAGTTCCATCAAGTCCATGAAAAGTCCATGGGGGTGGATGGTGGGGCTGGGAGGGGTCTGATGAAATGAAGAAAAGACAGAATGAGGGGGGAATGACAACACAACAGAGATCAGAGAGGAAACTTGGAATAGGGTCCAGCACATATTTAGATAATAAAAATAAGTAGCTTGTTCTGCAAAAAAACACACCTGAAAGATACATACATACATACATACATACATACATACATACACA
>JAOWBL010000003.1:11372957-11389771 GCA_028564865.1 Zenarchopterus dispar | reverse complement strand
TATACATATATATAGTCATGAACTGATGTTTGAAAATGACTTCAGTATCCCACAAATATTAGTTCAAAACTTTCACCAGGACTTCAGCATTAGTTTCTTAGATTTATGGTGCAAATAAGTAAAACAAAATAAAGAACTGTTGTCCACTAACCATAAATCATATCTAACCTACTTTTAGGCTGAAGATGAATGTAAACACTCAAAGCTGGAGTGTAAAAGTTTTAGCACCACTGATCGAAACATCTGTTACCATATATTACCGCTTGTAATAGGTTTGCAGTAAGCAAAAAGTTGAAGATTTCTTTTTAATGTTTTGTTAAACATTCATTAGTAAGTTTCAGTACTCCTATCCTACATGTGTTATAGCATGCTTTTGTAACCATGTTGTCTTGCTTGTGGGATTTTGGTCAACACTTCCAGCAAAGGGCTTTCTAGGACTTCTTTGAGGTTTTTGGGCCAGTCTCTCATGCGCTGCTTTTTCACAATCTATTTATAGATTGTTAAAGATGTTTGGGTCAGAGGACCGCGGGGAGCAGGGCAAAAGATTCAGCTTGTACCTCTGGACTTTGAGATGTACTAAAAATCATTACCCTGATGTAAAATCTCTCAAGTTTAACCTTTTTTATTCCAAGATGGTCTGGTATTTGGTTTCAGAATTTTTATGGTAGCTGCTTTTAATTTCATCAATTTTTCAAGTGTTTGCAGGAAAAACACCAAGTATAATAGATTCACTGTTTCGCTCCTCACCAGTCGAATAATTGTTCTTTTGCTGCTAAATGCATAAATCATACTTTAATTTTCACCTCAATCCATAGGACATGCTTTGAAAGTTGATAAGGCTTCTCACTCATCGGCACACCTGAAAGGCTTAGTTTTTGGGGGATAATGCCAGTGTGAGTTTTAATGGGAATGTTTAAACCCTGATTGTTTTATGCTGTCAAACAGGAGTTCTGTTATCAATAACTCCTAGGAGTAGTTCCCTGAATCTTCAAGGTTTTCTTGATCTTTCAAATTCAACCATTCTTGCACCTGATGACTGTGAACAGGCCATACGGCTTAACAAGCTCATCGGGGTCGGAGAGTTTTATACTCGAGCTCCAGTCTCTTAACCCTGAACATAATCCCTCTAAAATTCTACAAAAACCAAAATAATTCCGCTGAATACACTTGCTGACACTGTTGAGATGAATCATTGATGTCAAAATCCATGCCTACTGAATATCAGCTCATCTTGTGCTGTTGTTCTTCCTCCCCAGAGCTGCCTGCATTGAGTCAGGGTTCATCACAAATAAAAATGCAGCTCATGCCTTCCACCAATAGGAAATACATTTAAGAGTGCAACCTTGACTAGGATAGGTGGAGTTTTTTTTATTTTTTTTTTATTACTAGATATCCCATTTGTGCCAACAAACTTTGTACATGTGAAAATGACATTTTATAGATTAGGTTCATTAACATCAGTGTTATGACTTGATACATGTGAGGCTGTTAATTTAACAGTACACATTATAACTAGTGACAGACTTTGTTATATCTAATCCTGGCCTGGTGGAAAGAATGAGGAGAAGTAGGTCTAAGACAGGTGAGTCCAAGGGTGTACAGGGATTCAATTAATCACCATCCTTCGATTAGTTTTCATCTTATCTTCAGCTGTGGTCTGCCATGTACCAAGGTAGACTGACAAACTGAGAAAGAATAGAGAAATAACCTGGGGAGGTATACTGCAGGGAGGTAATGAGCCACTGGTGCGAGGAATAATTAGCAGTAAGATCAGCACAAATGACACAGAAGCACAGACAGGTGAAAACAGCAGAGAGGGAATCTAGAAATAAGAGGAGTGAGGGATAACACTGCCAAACCACGACCAGGTGCAGATTTAATAGTGCTTTGTGTCTGTTCCAGCTGCAGTTTGGCATTAAAAAGTGATCGTCAGTATTTGTGGGAGTGGAAGTTTGTGTCTGAAGCTTATTGTCAACCTTTATGATCTGCTCTTTATTTCATCTATTTTTGTCACTTTGTTTTGATTCATACATTATAATTTGTGCATCTTAGATGTTGTTGTGTACATTTTCTCTGGTGTTGGATGGAGATGGGCTTGTGAGTCTGACCGCTTTTTTTCTCGGTTCCACATAACGTTGACTATTCCATTCCATTAGAAAGTCAACGTTATGTAGAACTGATGCACAGAGCTGGAACTCTTAAAAAGTCATCTGGGTATCACAAGTACAAGTCATGGCGGGTTTGACTGCATAAATCCATCTATTCAGGTAATCAATACTTTCCTGATGCAAATGCGACATATCATCATTCAAACCAGTTTTTAAAATATGCACTACATGATCGATTGTCTGATGAAATTGAACTCATTTCAGCTTCATGAAGGAAAGGAGACAGAAAGTAAGTAATCTCGCTTTGTGAAACAGAAAACTGAGCTTCGCTGAGTTCAGGCTCAACATATTTAAAGTTTCTACATGACCTGCTTTGTGAATCGGACCTGGTTTGAATGGCTCAATGACTCTTTTTAACTCTTGGTGATGTGCTGTCTTAAAACATAGAAAAACTAAAGAATGAAATCTTTCAAAACTCATGAGGTAGAATCTATTTATCAAAATCCACGATATTTTGCATTATTTTTAATTTTTTGTTTGAACAAAAGTGATTTTTTTTTATCTGCGTTGCAACAAGTAGCTGCATCTATGTTGGTAATTTATAGGCTCCTTATTGTTAACAGATCAGCTTGTTTCCATGTTAAAAAATTAACTTTGCTCCTTGCTTTTGTCCTTGGTGTATTGTTTTTGACTTCACCCACAGAGTTACACCACCCCATTGGCTGTGTCCATTGTGATTTGTGACCACACACTAATATGCACGATTTAGTAAATTTAGGTCTGGCTGCACAAGTCTTTGAGTGTCTCTTACTGAGTCCATGGCTGCTCAGTTTGACTTGCAGTTCTGACTTAATTTGATATTTTATCATTTCATTAATGTAACAGATGCTTTTATTCATTGATCCATAAAAAAGCACAGAGTGGGGGCAGTATGGTGTCCAGTGTTTTGCATAACTGGGGAAGCTGAGGATCGAACCAGTAGCCAGTCAGTTGAACCATCTAGAACGTGAGCTACCACCACCAAGAGATTAGTCTGGTTGATAACTATTCTCAATCATCAACATTTTAACACTGCTCTGGATACCACTGTATAATTAATCTCATATTTTCCATAAATTAAATTAAGCTGTAATATAACTGCACATTTGGAAACCTATAGGTTACATCCAAAGTGCAGATGCAAATGATGGGAAAACTTTTCAAAAAATTCTCAGTAAATGTTGAGGTAGAGGAGGGAAAACAGGCAAAAACTCTGGACCAGTGATGTGGAATAACAACAAAAGATTTAACCTCCACAGATGACCACAGAGATAAAGGTGTTCTGACAACATGGCAACAACTTTTATCATTTGAGAATAAGTTGAACTGCTGTCTGTCTCATTGTGAAAAACATTTGAATGATCACATTTTCCTAGTTTACTGCAAGACACAAGTTGGGATCTTTTCACTGCTTTACACCAAAACACAAACATAAACTTCCTTTTCTTCAAAAGGTGTCAGGTCTTTAACAATCACATCTTCATCACTGGTTTGGATAAACACTCATTTCTCTTTTTTCTTTTGTTATCAATGCATTTTCCAGATTTTCAGATTCTAGATTTTGGCCCCATATTGAGAATTTAAATTAAATCACAAAATATTGAAACTAACTTCTTAACAGTTTTCTAATAATTCTTTTACTGATTTGTTATGACTGCGGTTAATGGATTTTTTTCCCCTTTACTCACACCACTAAAACATCCCTAAATTTCAAATTTCCAAACATCACTGTGCATAATCCATGCACCGAGGAGCGAAGGGTTTTTCCTGGAACTCATTTTAGAGAAGAAACTAAAAGCCACCTCTTCTGGCTTTGATTTGACGTGAACTGATACTGACACAGAACCCGTGACAGAGACACAACACAGAAGGAGAAAGTTGACAGATAACACAACAGGCAGTGTGATTTCCCTCAGGGGAAGCTGGTGCAGGAGGAAACTCTGTGGAAGAGATGGATGATGATCACATGAAAATGTTCGTTCAAGTTAAGTACATCACCAGCACAACAACAGACTGCCTCCCTGCACTCTGTAAAAGCAATTTTTGTGCAATAATTGAGAATATTGTGGTGAGATAGAGATTGTAAGATGCACAATTTTGATTTCTAACAACATAAAAGGCTTGGCATCCATATGAAACATACAACTCCTTCACTGCAGTTTGGGATGAATCTTAAATGCATCTTCTTTTTTTTTTAAATTAGCATCCATGCATCTTGGCTTTTTTGTGAGCGGTTTGTTAGATTTGTACATTTCCACTGCATTTCCATTCAACTCCACTGGAAACACCTTCTTTAAATGCATTTTGATCTAGTTTTCTGAATACCTTGAATAAATGTGGTGACTCTGAAGCTAGATCAGGCAGATGATATGAGTTTCATTTGTGGTGGTCACATGTACTCTCTGATTCGTTCCAGTTACACCTTCTACTTCTTTGATTTATTTAAGAAATGGCCGGCACACATCTTTGCCTTGACAACCAATGCACAACTGCCAAGCCTTCTGCACATCAAAAATCCCACCACAGCAAAAGCATCCACCTGTTGGTTCCAACTCTAAGGATCCAGACAGGGGATTAAGTTGTTGATCATCAGCCCAGATACCAAGAATTGACTTACCACCAAGAAAGCATTTATTGTCTTCAACAGACAACTGGACTGTCAGTTAGGAACTGTCTGAGCTGTCATCTCTAGAATAAACCAACTTTCCTTTCCAAACAACTGAGAAGGTACACTCTTAGTATTAGTGATGGTGAGAAGCATCACAACACTGGAACCAGAGGTAAACAAAGCTTTCATGTGATGTTGAGTGGCAGCAACCTTGGTAGCTGTGCATTGGTTGGTAAGACATAGATGGGAAGTGATTAAGTCCTTAAATTGAACTGGAGAGTGTAACTGGAATAAATCATGTGAAGCGGAGTCGCCTCTTCTGAAAGGCCCTCTACTACAAATCGAAAGGTAATGATTCAAATTTTAAAGTTATTGTCTTACTAGGAATTAATGCAATAACTGAAAGTCTTCTGTATGATTGGGCATGGTGGCTTGTTAGGTATCTTGAATTCAATGTGAAAGTCATCAAGGTGTGATCATATTGACCTGAATGAAGGAAATGGACTTTTTCCTCGTAATAGGCTAAACTAAAAAAATAAAAGAAATACAAAATAAAAACAATAAAACATGACTTTCGTTGTATGTTTTGTTCACATTATGACACCGAGCTTGACTTTGATGTAATTTCAACTTTGAAACAATTCTTCTTATTTTGCATCTGTAACTTTTACCAGACTGGAGAAAATTCCAGAAAAAGTTCATTTGAAAAGCAAAAACTCTGTAAATCTCCCAGGCGTTTCTCTCTATATTGCACTCTTTTGCTCTTTCAACAAAAAAAAACACATTTTAGAAAGTGTTAGCCAATCGATATAATGAAAAAGGCTGTTTTTTCAGACCTGACAGACTACATCCACTCCAACACAAGAATGATGACTACCATCCATGGTCACTGTAACAGACATGAATTGTGTTTTATTGGCTGGACTTTGGCAGATATATGACTCTTCTGCCTCTTTGTATGTATTATGCATCTGACAAGATTTGAAGCATATAAATAAAGAAAAAAAATTCTAAATTCCCCATCCATGACCTGAGGCACTCATTGGTACAAGGGGAAAAAACATATGAAACCTTTTGAAAATAATAGAACAAAACAGTTTCAAATCAATATGTGCCTCTCTCTCTCTCTCTCTCTTTTTCCCCCCATCTTGAGCGGTGCTTGATGACCCACTCTATTAAAGCAGACTGGGAGGCACATCTGCGGCATGCCCGACATGCTGAGCAGCATGAACAATGCTGAGGCTGATTGTAAGAGCCTGTATGCTCCTGGGGGGGTTAATAAAGGGGATTGTTCTCCGTTGTACTTTCTTTTTACTCATTTATGTTCAGCAAGGTGGAGGTCAGATGCAGACTCCCTAAAGCCATGAAGCAGTATGAGTGTTTTTGGCAGGATGAAGCTCAGTGGCCTTGACCACAGAAACACAAAGAGCAGTGTGAATACGCACTCTCTGCTTCACTGACTAAATCAATCATTGATAGCCCATGCCGCTGCTGCCGTCTAAGAACTGTTAGGAACTATAGTGTGGCACAGTATCTGCATTCACGCCCATGTGTGAATGCACCTCAATAAATAATTACACATGCACAACATAAATGTTAAAGTAGGTGTTTTACAGCAGGCGCAAAAGCTGAAACGGGTCCATACCATTCTGCACTCCATAGTTATCTGAAGTTACATCAGCCAAGCCAGTTGTGACTGACATACACTCACACATAAACACCTGGCTGTACAGGCAGCGTTGTAAGCACTCCCAGTCGGTCAGAGAGCACCTCATCTCCCATATCTCCAATATCCAGCCAGTTCATTCATTTTGCCTGCTTGGCTGAGAAAGCTGGCTAATGACATGACAGAGGAGCGATATGCAAATAGCTAATATCTGTCATGCTGCCAGCCCTACTCCATGTATTTATTTGCTGATCCTACTTAATATTTCTGCATATTACTGACTGTTCGTTGGAGGTGGACAGTGATGCATGTTCCTGCGTGACGACGTACAAAAAAAGCAATCTCCCACAATCCTTACATCCACTCTGGCTTCCTCTTCTTCTAAATGCATATTTTGTGCTGGCTTTGCAGCCCTGCTGAAGGTCAGTGGAAGGTAAGGTCCCTTTATTGTGGAAATAGGAAAAACACATTTGGTGGACTTAATGTGAGCTGCATTTATCACCGACACAATGAAGAAGGCGAGATAATACATCTCGTACAATGTGGGGGGAATGCATTACGTGGAGGTGTTGTGACGGGTGCATCTGGGTGTTATCTGTAGGGGCTATTTGGGTTTATCTGGCATCACTGTGACATAGAGGCTCTGAATATCCAAGGTGCCCGCTGAGTAAGTTTAAACTCAATTTACCAAGTAAATTCATATTTTTATATACTGTAGCTTTAATTAGCCAGATCCCTCATTCTTATCTTCAAAATAGGAGCTGGTCAGATAGAAATCCTCCTGAGAGAAGTTATTTGGCATTTAACTGTCAGTACTCCATCGAGTTACATAGCTGTCTCTCCTGGTTCCTCTTTTTTCCTCATGTGGGGGTGGGGTCAACAGTCGACATGGCTGTTTTTTCCTCCCCTGCCTCTGATCCAGTGTCAGCCTTCAGAAGTGATCCCTCACCGATGCAGGGCTGTCTCAGGTGCCCCCAGCACTGATTGGCAGGCCTTGGAAGTGCAGAACTGCTTTGGCCTGACGTTCAGTCAGCCTGTCTGCTCGCTGACACATCAGACAGATAGTTCACTGAGGGCCAATGACAGCTCGTTATTGCTCGAGATGATAGGAGCTCACCATAGGGATTCGTATCAAAGCGGGAATGTTTGTGTTTGTGTGTGTGTGTCTGCTTACTTACACTGAAGCGCTAGATGAGAGGTGAAGACTCAGGGGTACCATAAGCTGTTAGCAGTTTTTTAACCTGAAAATGGAAAAATCGGTTGGTACTTTGAGCTTGAAGGAATAAATAAAAGCACTAAAATCAGAGCAGCTTTTGGTAAACCGTATCGATGCATTTCCAGATAACTTTCTATCACTGTTAAAATGGCAACAAAACTGAGTTTTACTGGAAACATTTGCTATTAAATCATCTCTTTCATGGCTCCAGTTTAAGATGGTTTACTGTCTACTGATTAAGCAGGAGAGAAGAAGAAAAATCCATGTTTTGGGGACTGGAAGCTGTAATTATAAATTATTAGATATTATTAGATTACACTACAACATCAGTTCCAAAAAGGTTGGGACACATGAACCCATACTTTATTCACAGCTGAACATAGGAAATGTATAAATGATTTTAACTGGGGAAATGTATGTATTAAAACAAAAATAAGGCAGTCTACAATCTGCAGGTAGAACAGTTTAACATCTGAATTCTTCTGTGAAGTCACATTATTGTAAAAACACATGTATCTGTATTAGATGTAGGATGTGGTTTAGCATTGTCTTGCTGAAAGATGCAAGGCATTCTCTGTAAAAGGCATTGTCTGGTTCAGAGCATGTTTTGCTCCAAAAACATAGACGTACCTTTGAGTGTTAATGTTTTTCTTTTGAGATGTACAAGCTGCCTAGTTCATAGGCACTAATGCACCCCCACATCATTAGAGACGCAGAATGTCAAACTAGTGTTTGTATCAAGCGGTACGGTCCTTTTCTCTTTTGTCCAGAGCAGTGTTCAGAGTTTCCAAAACCAATTTCAGATTTCCATTTTTCTGACTACCCCAAAGTCTTCAGCCAACTTTTTGAAGACTTTTGTCCCAGACCATACTGGTTTTTCTTGATCATGTTCACAAACAGCTTCTTCTTTGCATCTTAGAGTTTTTTCCTGCATTTGTAGAAAAGACATTGAAACATGTTTTCAGACTGTGATTTCCAATGTTTATCTTATCTTGGGAGAGATTCTGTCTCTTTAAAATGATCTTTATCTCCCCAGTCATGTTGCTGACCTGCTGCCAATCAACATGACCAAGTAAAAGATATTCCTCCAGTTGTTTCATTTTGTATCACTTATTTTTCAAATCTTTGTTGAACATGTCCCAACTTCTTTGCATTGTGTTACTGCCATCAGATTCAAAATGACATAATAAGAAAATATCTCACTTTGCTTTCTATGTTCTGAAAAAAAATGGGTTCATGTGATTTGAAAATCCCCATGTTTTGCTTGTATTACATTACATAACATGCAACGCATTTTACACAGCATTCCAACTGTTTTACAGGTTTTATAAGACTGCTTGAAGTCTGTGCAAAGTAACCTAGTAACTAGATTTGGGAGAGAGGAGCAATGACCTACATGTACATTTTCCAGTTTTGTGTGTGTACCAGGGTGTGGGGTAGGTCATCCCTGTCATCTTCATCATCATGTCATACAACAGCAGATCTGGGCCACAATCAGTGTTTTTAACAGGAAAGCCGAGGCAAAAAGAAGCTTTCGTGCAGACACTGAGGGCTATTGATCTGAGCAATGTAATCCAAAATGACTTCTCTGTTATTATTTCTCTCGTACTCTGTGACCTAGATAGAACGTGTGTGTGTGTGTGTGTGTGTCTTGGGGTATGATGTGCCTCTTTTTATAGCTGACCTCAGTTATGCAACGTAGGTTATTCAACATGTTGGGCCAACAGGAGGGTTACACCCTAGAGAGAGTAAGGGAGAGAGAGAGAGAGAGAGAGTGTGTGTAGGTGTGTGTATGTGGCTGAATATTTTCATAATTTTGTGATAAGTAGCATGTGTATTTGAATCAAGATTTATTTATGAATACATATGTGTGTCACCTGTTTCAGAGAATCATTTTCACTTGGAATAAAACGTGCTGATCAACAGTGGACAGTGGAGGAGTTTTGAATTGTATTCGACCTGAACATGTGATGAATACACTATATGAACAAAATGAAGGAGGGTAAGGCCTGCTGTTAGACTGACAATGTGAAGTGATAGTGAGCAGATTCCCTGTGGACAAGTCAATTTGTTCCTCTAATAACGTGTGCTGCTCCCTGCACAGCCAGACTGAAGCTTGGTCCCGGCGATGACTGAAACTGTGCAAGAGGCGCGCTGGAATTTTATAACAAGTTTATCCCAGTCTGATTGCATCTCATTTTCATAAATATATGTCAGCTGACTTGCCAATTCCGTCTTCAAAATGCTGGTTTTATCTCCAGTCTGATCTTCAAAGTGTTTACGTTGCCGTTTTGAAACAGTGTGTCTGCTTGGTTTTTCGTGGGAAACTTAAGAGACCCAAAGGAAGAAGTGTGTGTTATGTTATGAGTCTGTCTGGAGCGCTGTGGCAACTTTAGACTTTATATGAGAAAAGAAAAAAGGTACCTTATTAGAATGCTTTACAGTTGAGGACATATACACTTATAGTTTAATTTGGGGGTTTTTACATATCAAATATAAATTTGAACCACAGCATGACAATTGCACTGAGGCCTACTGCAATTGGCTGTGTTCCATGACCTCACCAAACCTCACCCATAACAGAGTTTTTGCTTCAGCAACCACCAAAGCTGCAGTCTGCTTGGTCTGCAGGTCCCGAGCTACACATGCTGGCATAGCTTGATAAGACTCCTTCAGCTCATCTGCAGTGTTCACCACCAGGTGTGAGGATCGCTGCTACGTCCAGCTATCTGAGACTTTGGAGCTACAACTCCAAACAGCCATCTCAACAACGGGGGCACAGAACATGTCCCATTCAGACTCAATGTCCACCAGCCTCCTCTAGGAGCAGTTGAAGTTCTGTCTTTGGAAGATTGAAGCTGAAGGTCTTTTTGACAGGCTCTTCTCCCAGACATTCCCAGCAAACCCTCAACATTCCCCAGGAGGAGGTAGAGGAGGTGGCTGGGGAGAGGGAGGTCTGTTTTCTCTGCTTCAGTTTCTGCACATATGTCCAGAACCCAGCTAAGATGAAGATAATGGATGGATGGATGAATGGATGGATGAATGGATGGATGGATGAATTTTTGATTTTGCAACAACCAGTTTGAGTACAGGACCCTCTCATAACATAAATGACAACAGAACAAGCTTTACAGTAAGTAGCTACATTCTTATATTCAACCCCAAATTGATGATTTTTAGTCAGTAAAGCAAGTTTTTTTTTTCTGGGATTTTGGGATGCATTGTACTCTAAAGTCCATCTACCCAAATGGCCAGTCTCAGTGCTGAGTTTAGTACCACATACAAGACCACACCAGAGTCATACCTGTAATCAGAGTGATGGAGTCCATTGTGGGTGGTGCACATATTCATTTCTGGATTTCATCACATAGAACTTGTATCCATAAGTACATGTTTAGCATCCTTTAGGACATGGGACAGTAAAACATGCAGCAGTCATGGCTTTGTCTTAATGTAATGCTGATGTCTCATGTTTCATGTAAACAAACCAAAGTCAGCCCTCAGACCTGTTTTCAGCTGTGTACTCATCAGATTCACTGCAATTGAAGATTATTGAATGGGAAATTAGTCCTATTATGCTTTTATTTTTTTTGTTTATTTTGTTTTATGTATTTTCTTGTTTTGTTGTGCACAGTTTCAGTCACAGTAAGACTAGACTTCCACGTGAGAGTGTGTAGGTGTGTATTCATGTACGCCTTTGGAGCTCATCACTATTCATCTGGTAGAAATGTGCATTTTTGAGAATGGGCAGTGGTCTGGCTGTGAAAGTAAGATAACATGGATAATGCAGCATTTTAAAAAACATTGAAAGAGGGGTAAATCTTTAAGCATTTGACCCTTTGCCCCTCAGAAGAAAATACATAAGTATGTAATTTGAAAGTGCAAAAAATGATTGCATGTTTTTTCAGGGGTAAAACCACTTGCAAACCCATTTTGAGATTTTCTCCATACCCAGATAAGGAGACTTTGAAGAAGCAATTTCATGTGATGTTAGTCCAAATCCATTCCAGTGAAGCCTTTAAGTCTGGGTTAAAATCTTGCTGGTGTGTAGGGTTTGTGTCTTTCTGATCAGCTACAGCCGGTGCCTCTGAGGATGCCACTAGTCTCCAAACAGAGGAGCACTGTGGCACACGTTAGCCCCATGCAAATCAAAGGTCAGAATGGTAAATAGCAGCCAGACAGGTTTGAGTTCAATGGTGAGCTCTCTGAAGGGAATAGAAGGCTTGTGTGATATTCCAAGATGTAATTTTTAAAGGTGGAAAGTGAAAGACTATAGAAAGAAGAATAAGCTTAATCAATGAGCTTCAAACAAACACGAAAGCATAGAAGATGAGAAGGGAGCAAACAAAACACAAAGCTGATAGAAATATTTTCAGAGGAAGTCAAGCATGCTGCAGGTCGCTTGCAGAAAATAAAATTTAGTTCATACAAAGCACACTTTCACTGCTTCCACTGGATTAAAGAGGTTAAGTCACTTCCATGCTGGTGATGCTGGTTTGCGGACCTTTATAGAAGCAAACATGTTGGCAGTTTACTTGTTAGGTTTGTGTTGATACAAGCAACTTAGCAGGTGGATCCAAATTAATCTAGAAAGGCTTATTCAACCATTTCTAAACAACTTGGAGTTCAAAATTCTGCAGTGAGAAGGACTATTCACAGGTGCAAAGCATATATTTTTATATTCCCAGGAATGGAGGCCAGCACATTTACTCCAAGATTACACTATGAAATACAACTTCCAAAGAGAGTCAAGGTGAGCTCAAAGGTCGAGGTTCATCAGTGTCAGATCACACCATCATGGAAGATAAAGAAGTTCCTGTTGAAAGCAGAGGTCAAAAACCAGACTGGGATTTATCAAAATTCATATTGACAAGTCACAAAGCTTCTGGGAAAATGTTCTTTAGACAGATGAGACAAAACTACAGCTTTTTTTTTACAAATCACATCAGTTCTGTGTTCACAGATGCAAACACGAAATCACTGCAGTTACTGTGAAACACGGAGGGGGCTCGGTTATGTTCTGGAGCTGCTTTGCTGCATCTGGTTGAATCTGTGTAAGATACACTGAAAGCTCAACTCCATCAAGGCGTTCTGGAGTCAAAATGCACTGCTCAGTGTCAGAGGGCTCGGACTCAGTTGCAGGTCATGAGTCCTTCAACAAGATAATGACATAAAACAAACAAATAAAAACACCCAAGAATGACTAAGAACAAAACATTGGGCTATGAGGAATGATCTAAATCCCATGTATACCAAAATCCCTGTCTGTGGCTGCAGAAGTCTCATTGAGAGTCACAGACTGGCATGATTGGCTCAAAACGTTGTGCAGAAAAATATTAAGTTGATGTTACCAAATAATTTGTCAAAGTCAGTTTCATTATTACTATTATTATTATTTTTACGCTTACTGACTTTATTTAAGAATTGTTTTGAACCACAGTTCAAAGTATGGTCTTATTTCCAAGAGTCAGTTTTATCCATCCATCCAGTTTCTGTGCCCGTTGAATCCATGTCTGGGTCAAGGGGGTCTGCTGAAGCCAATCCCGGCCCATAGCAGGCGATAGGCGAGTCAGTTTTATAGTAAGTTATAATACTTTTAGTCAGTTTCAAGTTATTTCAGTTATGGGTTTTTTTTCTATAATGTAAAAGTACCAAGCTATATCTCCACATCTGTACAAGCTATTGAACCAGAAGGTTAAGGGTTAGGGTTTGTATTGCCCAAATTATTGTTTTCCTTCTTTTTAGCCTATTTTTTGTCAAATACATAATGGCATATTGAAAACTGTTATTTGTTGTTTTTTGGCTGAGGTTATATTTGCCTAATACCAAGTCCTACTATGATTAAAAGTTTTTCATGATGATTGTACAAAAAAAAAAAAAAAGTCACTCTCAAATGTGATAAATCTCTTTATATATTCCTCACTGGAGTTCTCCCTTGATTTTAATTCCCAGCTTGTCTTGCCCCTAGAAGAACATCTCCCCATTTAAAAGTATATTTTTCACTGAGAGAAAGTACACATGCTCTGATTCTTTTCAAATCCACTTTTTTCCTCTCCTTTGCCACTCTGCCTTCTTTCTTTTTCATCTCGATCAGCTTCCCCTTGTCTTTCTTCCTGAAGACACAAACACGGAAAAAAGAAAGAAGCTGTGAAGGGAGGCGAAGCGTGCAAAACTGAACTGCTACAAACAAGGATTGCAGAGCGGTTGCACAAGAAACAAACATCAACAACCCACGACAGCTGCAGTTACACTCAGAGATCATCATCTGTGGCCAATGAAGCAACAGCAGCAGTACGGGAGCTTCCACATTACATTTACTTGAGTTTACACTCTTAAAAGAGAAGGAACATGGGGAGAAAATTAAGTGAGCAGAGATTGCAATTGTTATTTGTTGTGTATTGGCTCACAAGTGGTTGAGAGGTTAGAGTGTGTAGGACAGTGAGAAACAGTTTTCTGCAGACACGAATTCCAGCACATGTGCCTCGAGAAGTAAGCATAACAGTAAACCTGATGAACTCATGTTATCTAATCCTCTGTAGAACAAAGACATACACACACGTACAGACTGTCTCTTCATATCTGTCTATGTCTGGCTCTTCCTAAACAACTTGCTACCTTTTAATGAGAATTTATTTCATCAGTTCAACACTATCCTTGACTTCTTTCTGCAGCCGGAGATTATGGCACTCTGGATGAGGTTAAAACTCCAGCATTGCTGTCAGTAATATTGTTATCTACAGCAGCACAGCTTTCAACAAGAACTCAGCAATAAGATGTTCTAAAGATGTAAAAACAGTGCGTTTTTCATTCGGTGGTGCACGTAGACTGCACTCTAATGCAATGCTTTTGAAAACAAGGTAAATTTTAAGTTCAAGGCCGGACTCAATCTAGACGTTGTTGTTGTTGTTACAGGAAAAATTGCACAAAACCCTGCCCCAGAGCACTTGTGAATGTGTGTGTGTGTGTGTATGTTTTTAGGTGCCCTCGTCTTTCATTTGTGTAGCCAAAACACTGAAGTTCAGTAATTGGACGGACATATGTAACACAACCCAAGCCACGTTTGCCTCACCACCCCCGTGTGCCCTCAGGCAAGGTCTGAACATGGATTAGTGCAAACTGTCTGCAGAACTCTGCACTCATCTGTGGCGCTGGGGCTTTTAATGTGAAATCCAATCGTTTCAGGGTCAAGTGATCTCTGACAGCATGTCTCGATGGATGACTCAAGCGGAGGTTTGGGGAACAAGGATGACAAACATGGCATTACAGTCCTGAAACAAACAATATAAGTGCATATCCTTCAACAAAGTAGACAGCTGAAGTACACAAACAAAAAAACAACAGTTTTTCCCCTCCTCTTTAATGTCTCAGTATATTATGCAACAGATTGAAACTTGGAGTCAATCCATAGGGCTGAAAGAAGAAAAAAAAAAATCAAAGTTGGTGTACGACCCCCTGCAGGGTCACAATGAAGTTCTGCAGAATGGATCCTGCCACAGCTCGCACAGAAGGTCTCAACATTTTATTTTTATTGCTGTCATGTTCAATCAACTCCCTTGAGAATTGGGTCACCCCCTGCTTCTCTGTCTCCCATTTCTACATCTTCGCTCCTCACTCAGTACTCCATCGCTTTCCCTGTCACGAGGAGGTCTTCACTAAGATGAAAACTGTTCTCTTAATGAAGCAGTTCCTCAATGGGCATCTGCTCCATAATCTGTGTCACTGCATCCCAGTCACATATGGATCATTTGACACAACTATCCATGCATTAATCAATGTATGATCATCCACATACAAATTGCTCTGGGAAGAAGTGATGGAAGCAACAAAAAAATGGAGGTAAAGATTGATTGTTAATAGTTTTATGACACATTATAAAGAAACCAATTGATCAATTTGTGCAATGCTGGAACGGCACTTCCATGGATTCCTGGAAGGCTGAGGATAATTTGTGGTCCTTACAGGCATGGAGGATGCGGATTAATTGTGAGATGGGTGAGAGGGATGGGCAGATTTCTCTGCCATGCAGAAATGATTAACGCTGCAGTTAGGCTGCGCCACAAACATAACAGCTGCAGTAAATGTCTGAAGCAAAATGAATGATTTTGCTTGTGTATATGTGTGCACGCATGTGTACAATTATGGCTGTCTTCCATTTAAATGGTGCAGATCAGAAGTGTTTTGAGATGTGTGACTTTGTCTCTAAGAATATTTTAACCCAGGAAGGAAGAAGTTATCTGATTTTCCTTAGTCATTTTTATCTGCAATGCATAGAAGGATAAAAACAATAGAACACATCCTCTTTCATGAATGTCATTTTATTTTATTTTTTCAACAAATTATTGCACACTGTCGGTTAGTCCTGAAACTGTCCCAGAAGAGGCCAAATCATGCGACCATCTGCAACATCCCATCTGGAAGAGTCTGTCATAAATCTTGCCACATATATGCATTCTCTAAACATAGTCTACTTTGCCAAGGAGGTCGGTTGCCAAGACGAGGGAAAACATTTGCTCAGTTTTCACAGCTAATTGTAAAACATCATCATTAGTAGAAGAGCAGCATGCCAGACCAGTCAAATCAGCATCAGACGAGAAGTAGAACTTGCCAGACGGACGGTGAAGCAGTCGACAGAGCTCTGCAGGGTAACCTGTCCTCATGACTTAATCATTTTTGTTCTTGAATTTGTGCCCAATTTTCGACACAACATAAACTGAAGTTAGGCCACATGTTGCTGTGGTTACTGGGCTGACTTAGTCCACACTTTGCAGAAAATTAGAAGTTGATAATCATTTGTATTTTTCTCCACCGATCCTTCTTTTTCATGCTTTTCTGGGCTCTCTGTCATGTATTAGAAGTAGGTAGGCAATCCCCATGGGGAGACAGGAAAAATAAAAACAGCTACTGAATTGCATCAGCCTCGAAAATGTCAGACTCCTAGCAATCTCTTTAAGGATCATGTGTGTGGTGACTTGGATAAAATGTAATGTTGGATAAAAGCCTCTGTGATGGGGTTAACAGTTATCCAGAGGAGGGTATGTGGACATCCAGTGGCTTTGGAAAATATCAAAAAACATAAGTATGACTTGTCTGATGGACAATTATGAGAGTTGTTTATTTATTTATGTATTTGCAACAGCAATTAAAAAATATTCCCTTAAAGCACTTTAAATCTTTATA
>JAOWBL010000003.1:11320740-11363591 GCA_028564865.1 Zenarchopterus dispar | reverse complement strand
TACATATATATATATATAAATATATACACACATGTGTATATATATAAATATATATATATACACACATGTGTATATATATATATATATACATATATATATATATGTGTGTGTGTGTGTGTGTGTGTGCTTTCAAAGTGTGGGTGCCCAGAAATGTACTATTAACATTGTGCACTGAGAGCAGGAGGTCAAATACAGTTGTACTTGTAGTCATTAAAACTCTAACACCATCTTATTATGTTTTGAAGTCATCCTTCAAGCTTAAACAGCATTCACACCACTCTAAATCTTCCCTCCCTCCCACTTAAATTTAGATTCACACTCTTTTTATAGAGGGTTGAACTGCAGAATTGCATATTCTATTTCAGATGTCCCAGGCTCACATCATTGTTTGTTTTAGCAGGCTAACTTTCCCTGTGTATTTATAGGACAGGAGAAAGACCACAGTAGCTCCATAAATAAGCTGCCAGGGCCTCCAGTGAACCTCCTGACCAACAAAAAGCCCAGTCATTTCACAGGCCATTACCTGGGGCTGACTCGCAGTTCAACTGGCCTGGCCAGCAAAGCAAGGGAGGGTCTCATGGCTTTGAGGGTGAGTCTGTGGGAGGAAGGGAGATGTTTGGATTAATAATATATATGATTTTTTTTTTAATGTAACTGAAGCCTGCTGTAATGTTAGTGGAGTGAACTGAAAATGACCAACAGCAATGCTCCAGGTTTGAGGTTATTAAGAGCAGTAGTTTGCCCCATTCTTGCCATCACCTCTTATACCTTTCATCCCCTTGCCTTTGATTTCACAGCCTGTGACTCACTCCCCTGTCTTTCTGGGAACCTTTGGCCCCAGGATCCTGCTGAATCCCTGCCCTGACGTCCCCTGGCTCTTAAAAATAGCTGAACTCAACACATCACACGCTTGCGCCGACACACTGAACCCATTCATGACGTCATACATGAACAGAGTGTGTGCTCCGTGTGTGTGCACCACTGCTTATCTCTGCCTCCACAGATGCGGTACAGGAGGCCAGTCAGCAGAGGCCACAGCTAGCATACTTCGTACCCTCACTGACAGCCAGACTTTACTACTCTGAGGAAACTGCACCCTGCAACACAAACAACTCATCAGCCGCAGCAAAGCTCCAGCACCGATCACAAAGACCCAAGCCTCACAGCTAAATACAGGACTGTAACACCCTCACAGATTAAGGAAATGGCTTTTATCTTCCCCCTTGTTTTGATATGGTTTTCCAGTGTCATAAAATATTCAAAAGGATTGTTTCACTGGGCAATTTAACAGTGGCATTTGTCCTAAATATTGCTGTGCTCATTTACTGGCTTGAGACAGTGATGACTCCATAAAGCATGTGAATGGAAAGAGTTGTCATATGGCTGAACCCTGATGGCCCATGACCCTAAATCAGAGAGGATCACTGACTGGCGCAGTGGGGGTTCCAGCGGAGCATCTACAACTGCTAATTTGTCTCAGCTTGGCCCTTTACAGCTTCAAGGGCACTGAAATTGTCGGCTAAAGAGAATCTTTTCATGATGACTGTATCATAGCCCAACATGGTCTGCGTAGCAGGCTAAAAAAGCAGTATGAAGCAAATATCTTTGCCTGTTTTGGCAGTACCTGCTTTTCAAGTGTATTAGCTCTATAACTGCACATTTAATGGCATTTTAATGTAACGCAGAAAGGAAAAATCCTTTTGCATATCCACTTAAAAAAACTGTCCTGTAATGTTAGTATTTGTGTTCACGATAGATCTTTCAAAAGTTAATCCATCCATCCAGGTTCAAAAGATATCCCAGCAAACTAACTACGTGTTGGACTTTGACTTGATATGATAATATAAAACAAGACAAAAAATTAGGACAAGCCCATGGAGCTAGCAGAGGAATTTACTACATTTCATTCATAGATGAGAAGGTGGAAGAGGTATTCATCTCTCACTGGCCTCCCTGTGTCTCTTACCCGGCAAACTTGTTGCCACTACTAACATTGTACCTCCTCCCCAGCTTCAACCTGGAGCTGTGTCTAGACTGAGGTTTAAATTAGGTTGATCAGAGCTGAAATCCCTATCTATACCTAATAACTGGGGACTGATTAGACTGGAGCTCGGACATCTCCAATAAAGCACCTGCAGTCTTTATTGCGACAGTTGATATTAATCTTGAAATATCAGTTTCCATTTTAGAAGTTTTAGAAATTGTCTTACTCATGTGGTCTCTTGTCCTACTATTGATAAAGAAACAAAGAAAAGAAAAACAACCTGATATAACCTTGGACTATTGTCCAACTTTGAACAGTTTTCTCGTCAAGTGAGTACCAATTCATGGCATGATGTCACACATCAACAACAATGACGTTACTTCACACATCTGCTGTGGACATCGCGGTACATGCAAATAAGAAACACAAGAAAGTCAAGATGGGTTAAAAAATGAAAGGGTGACTGAGGAAGAAACCAAAAAGAGTACCTTTCTGATAGTTTAATGAAGTGACTTAATCTATTGAAGGACCCTCTGTGCTAAAATTTGCAAAAATTCCTTTAGATTAAATGGGTAACAAAGCCTCCAGTAGGTTATGGATCGGAACAGGAAATAATAAGATTATGTTTTTTCTCTAGTGTTTTTCTGACCATTCATGGATGTAAGCTTCGTATATTATAAAAGCACTTTGTCCCCATCCTGCAGTTATAACTGCCAGCTAACGTAATTAAATATATTTGAAAATCTACTAAGAATACTGACTGTTACATTTATTTTAGATTTCCACTGAGAAAATTGAGGCAGCAAGCTCGAGGAAAGAAACACCTGAAAACACCCACTGTGAGATAAGACTGCACACAGAGAAAGTCATTTCTGGCTGACATTTTGCTTTTAATATCTTCTTCTGGCTGTAATTTCTTTATTGAGGTCTCTCAGTGTATGGGCTGAAGCTTCAGAGAGAGTGAGATGATAGTTCTCAACACATACACACAAGACATTCAGAAATGCCACTCCACACTATACTTTTCTTTACAGAGCGAAACAACAGTCATTAGAAGATGTAATGGATTAGCCATGGATAGAGTGAAGGGAGGCAGAGAAGAGAGAAAAGAGGGGACAGACCGAGATTGAAATGATGGAGATTGGCAGATGGTAAAATGGATTGGATAGACTGCTCTACGGATGAGAAGACAAGATAGAGAGCTGATGCCCACCGCCACAGCGAGAGATAATGGGAACTGATTACAGAAAAAAATCAACAAGGTTTCTATCATTCCAGGAGCCCTGCTCAAAAAACTGCAGTAATATGATTGGTATGGCGCCAGATACTGGTTAAAAGTGATTGCCTCTGAATTTGATCCACAGCATTAACAATTTCTAAATAAAGAACAGAAATCACAACGTGACAGAGGAAAAAAATATGAACTTGAGATCCGGGCGGGGGGGGGGGACTCTGAGTTGTTTTTAGGGGTTCTTTGTGCTTCCGTGCGGCCCTCTTGTCAGAAACTGCTCTTGTGTTTATGCTCTGCCTCTCTGGCTTGTGTTCATCTGAGGGAGTTGAGGAGCTGCAGGAGACAAACAGGATGTCTGTGGGAGGACAGATGAGAGGGGGGTAAATCTGACGAGGAAGTTTGTGTATGTGTGAGTATTAATCCCAGGAAGGACTTCCTCTGAAGCTGAGCTGCCTGGGAGTTCTGTGGGAGTTCCAGACGTTGACACGGGAAAAAGCAGGGGAAGGGGAAAAAAAAAGAAAAAAAAAGAGCAAGAGAGGGAGGGGTATAAGAGAGTGAGAAGGATCAAGGGCAGTGGCACTATTGAATCCCACTTCTAAAACACACACACATGCAAGCAGGGGGAAACCACCCACACTGAGAGGTTACAAGAACAGCAGCAGCAGCAGCACTGGCGTCATTAGGAGTCGATGATGATGATGATGATGATGATGATGATGATGATGAACACAGCCTGAACCCCATCAAATGCTTTGCTTCAATGAAACCTACTCTAGACATCTGACTGAACAAACGCAACATCTGACAGGAGTTTAAAAGTATTTAAGGCTGAAGGATTTTTTTTTTGTCACAGGCTGAAATGAATATAGCTGTTGACAACCAGAAAAAACAACCCAAAAGAAAAAACAAAAACAAAAAAACAACTTGAGCTACAGCAGCAGAGGTAGAGGTAGAGCAAACCAAAGTAGTTGTTAAGGAACATAAAGATAGATTACCGCTGGGTGACAACTTACGTGCAGGGTCCAGGGAGATCATTATTTTTCTATTTTTTAAAATTGTATTTATTTTTTTTGCTACAGTGGACTCCACGGGTCAGTAATGCACTTCTGGTGACTGGTAAAACCGCTACAAGTTATTGATGATCCAAACTTGAAGGTAGTGTAGTAATGAAAGTGTAAAAGAAAACAAGCTTCAGCCAAAATCGGATTTTTAACACTGTACAGATGATTACTGCACCACCTTGTGTTGTGAGGAGTACAGCTACAAAGAAGACGTATTATGACCTGCTTTCATAAAACTGACACAATTTTCTGAGGTCTTAACAAAATGTCTATAAGGTGCTTTGGCCAAAATACCACAGAGATTCAGTACAAAAGCTCAATTTTCAATCATGCCTTTATCGCTCTTTTCATAGCGGCTGGTTGCAGGATGAACAAGTCACTCCTTTAACTCCACTTCCCCACCCTTTTATAGAAGATTTTACAAACTTCTGCTGCTTTTTGCACTATTCCCTCCAGAGGTGCAGATGTACAGGGAATTAAATGAGATGACTACCGATGACTACCGATGTGACAGTTCTGTTCTGGTAAATAGAAAAAGGAGCAGCAGCAGAAACTCTGATCTGGAAGTAGAAGGAAGTGCAGTAAAAAATGGGATTTTGATCTGTTGGTATTAAAAGTAAGAAAATTACATCAGAAGTAAACACAGGACTAATGGAAATAAAGCTGAATTACAGAAAAAATAGGCTTACTCTAACAATGTTTTAAACATGGTTTATGGTTCCTGTTTTCCCCTCAGCATTCATGCTTTGGTGTTTCCTTTAATGTCAGAAGACAGATGAGGAGGAGCTGAATCAAAACACAGAGTTTGAGACAAGAAGAAGCAGAAACACAAAGTTACAATAGCCTTTTGATGCAGGAAGATATACAAATAAGTGAAAAAAAACTAACACAAATTTTCTAAACTGCTCACAAACAAAATGCAAATAAATTCCAAAGATTTCTGATTTCATAAAATTATTCTCGAAAATCTCAGTCAATTGCGCTTTTAATTAATAATACAGAATTTACGGTGGCTTTTGTCTAATAAATATTTTAGAACCATGCTTTCTGGCAGAATACATAAACATGTCCAGCTGAATTATATGGTTGATTTTGTGTCACTAAAGTCCCAATGTATGTAGAAATGGAGGAAATACAGTCACTTTTTTTCCTCGTCAGAGGACCCCAACTCCCTGTCCTCTTGGAGACAGAGTTAGAAGTTCAGCCATACTGAGGCAGAGTAGCTTCAGAACATCAGAGGTAGTTTGGGCATCTTGTTAGGATGCTCCCTGGATGGCTCTCTGGGGAGGTTTCTCTGGCATATCCAGTGGGGAGGAGACTCCAGGGTACACGTAGGAATCATATCTCTTAACTGGGTTGCGAACACCTGGATATTCCCGGGAGGAGCTGGAAGAGGTAGATAGCATGCTAGGACTTCTTCTCTGCTTTCACTGGAGCTGCTGTGATCCAAACTCAGATAATGGATGGATGGATGGATGGATGGATGGATGGATGGATGGATGGATGGATGGATGGATGGATGGATTCTTCCAGGTTTTATAAGAGGTAATCTGCAGGATATCTGTAATAGAAAAAGTGTTGTTTTCTTTTGAAGCTTGATTCAGACTGAAAGGCCTGGACTTTGCTGCTTTGATTTTGACTCGCATGGAAAGAAACTAGTTGAGGTGGTGTGGGTATCTGGTCAAGATGTTTGCAGGGCACCTTCCAGAGGAGGTATTTTGGACATGTCCCATTGAAAAGAATTTTAAGTGGAAATAATACATCTGTTGTCTGGCTTGAAAACCCCTCAGTGTCTTGATATGTGTCTGGATGCCTGAGGATCTCTGTGACCCAGTCAATAACCAGCAGAAAACTTAAAGGTGGATGGATATTTCTGTCTAGTATCTAAACAAGACAGAAGTTTTATAAAAGCATTGTTTTAAATGAATCAGTCTGAGAAAGAGAACATTATTCTTTGATGATCCCACCTCACAGGCATCCATACCCTACGATGAAAGATTCAAAGTGGACAATGCCTGTCATTTACACCACCAGAGTCTTTTTTGAATAACAATTCATTAAAATAAAAGGAATGAAAAACCTTGGGAATGTTCAAGTGAGTTCATCCTGTAATATTCCCCCTAACTAGAGCAAAATCTATTAATAATTTACCCACATGTCTCATGCTGAATAAATTACTTTTTCCCACCAGGAAGTCTTTAGTGCTTACGTAACTAGCAGAACCCACAAATGTTCTTTAATTAGACAGAGGGGAAAAGTTTGGCCGGTAAAATGCTGTGTAATATGTATACCATACTCCCTTGTGAGTTCAGTTTCCTCATGACCATGTGTCAGACAGAACTCTGTATACCACACACATACCCACTCCAGCATATCTGTGCTTACTCATCATTGCAGCACCACATCAAAGAAGCCTCATGCACAATGCACTTGTCTGTAAGCCAAATGTGGGGAAACCACAGCAAGGGGACCAAAGAGACCGCAGAGGCCCTCTCCCCAACCCCACCCCAGAACCAACTTTTTAAGTAATAAACTATCACTGCTTCAGAAGTTCAGGTTCAGAAACTAGCCACCACGGTCTAACCCTGCTTGAAATATGTTGTCTCAGCTCTGAAAGCATATGTCAAGGAAAGGCCAATGATGAAGAAATACAATAATTTAACACTTATTCTCAACGCTCAAAGGGGGAAAGGGAATGACATCCGACGCAGAAGAATGCACTGAGAGTAAGAGCGGCATGGGCCTAAGATGTCAACAGATATGACAAGGTTAATCAGTGCCCGCTACTTTTTCTCTCAAAAGGTTTGGAAGCCTGCGTAAACAACATTTTGCAAAACCAATTACTTCTTTTGCCTATCAAGAGTGAGCCCACTTAAACAGGGTCAAATACAATTCGCCATCACGTCCCTTTCAAATCACATATCAAAATTGTTGTCACTTTCATTTACGACAGTAATGTGTACCTACTAAATTGCTCTACTGCCTTTGGCCGCTGACAACAGCTAATTGTAAATGTCAGAGTTATTCTTGCCTGCCTCACTACGGTGCATGATTAAAAAATCACCTATAGTCCTCCGTGGACGTGTAATTCAGAGTGTCTCGTGTAAAAGATGTAAACACATATTTGAATGGGAGACGTGGCGCTTGGGAAGACTACCTCATTAACTTGACGTATAAAAAGCTTGGAGCAGCATGGAGAAAGTTGTCCTATGGTGTGTCATTCAGAAAGCATTAGCTCTTCTTCTGGCAACGGATGAAACACTAAAGAACATATCTGGATTTTTTTTTTCTTTCAATTGTATCTCGACACCCAGTGACTCGTCTTGGCCAAGGGCTGTGTAGATGTGCACCAGCACACATGTGACAATGATTTGTTTTCTCTCCTGACCATGATTAGAGGTTGTCAGCCATGCTTTTACCGGAGCTGATGGGTAATTTCACTCTATAACATGGTTTGTAGTTGATGGCTAGATTGTCATGAATGTACTAACAAGTGTACACATGAATACCATGCCTGTATAAATACAAACACTGGAGCATTCAAGGTTACAAATATTGATAAGACTAACAAATCAAGTGCCATGTCTGTTAGAGTGCACTAATCAACAACTCACACAAGAACATAATGAATAATTTGTGCCTATATGAGTGCATACAATTATTCCTCTGTACATTCATGTGTGTATGGCATCTAATGAGCCAAACTAATTAAATAGGGAAATTAAAAATACGCAGAAATAGGGAAAAGTGCAATCCTGATGTGTCTGAAAAAGCTGCAGAGGCATTTATTACATAAGGGAGTGCCCTCTAAGGAGTCTATGAAAGACAGGGATTGGCTCAAATAAAAACTACAGACTATTAGTTGATTTTACACTTTCCATTAATTAGAATAAACATCAAAGAGTAGCCAGCCATCAAGCTACCATATTTTCCATTTATGTTCTGAATGAGATAAAGTGCATCATATTAGCAAATCAACATGAATTGACTTAATTATTTGATTTTTTAAAAATTGTTTCTAGACAGAAAAAAAGATGTTTTCCATATATGCATATCAGAGCCTCACATGATAATTAAAGTAGTTTGATTACCAGTTGAGCAGCGAACCAAAAGCTTGCTCAGAGTAAATTGCTGTTCTACACTTGTTTTTCCTTCACACCGCATCCTTCAAACATAGTATGAGATGGGCTGAAGCTCACCTCACCTCAGGCCCTTTACTGAGAGAAAAGTCGTCATATCAGACTGTACGTATCGCAGACCTAAATGAAGGTGAATTTGTGTGTGTGTCTGTCTGTGTGTGAGAGAGAGTTTGCAAGGGGAGATCCTTCCAGATATATTGGGTCAAAGAGAGTTTACAGACGAGCTGATTTCATCCAAAAAGAGGACATCCGCACGTGGCCTGCTGACTCAAGTTGAGACAAAGCAGAACATCTTGAACCCCCTGTCTTTGTCTACGGTAACTTTTAAAGGCATATACTCTTGCAGCTTTCTGTAACAACATATGTTTTATTGTTGATCTGTCTTTCTTCTGACAAAACAGTTGATGTGACCCCTTCCCCACTTGTACTTGCTGCTGTTTATTAGGCAATGCAATCTTATTTTTTAGCACATTTTACACAAAGGCAAGTCAAAGGGCTTAACAAAGACATTGAGATTAAAGACAGGTGAAAAAACATAAAAATGCTAATAAAATTCTAAGCTCTTTTTTACTCCTTTTTTGATAAATAAAAGGAGTAAAACATCCCTATAAATGTCTGTCTTGTCTTTAGTTTAACTGAAGAAAGCTTGATTGCATCCAGTTATTCATATCCTGCAGACATTGACAGAATGACTGCAATGGACCAGTCATTTGGTGAAAAAGCCAAATCTTCATATCATCTGCAAAGCTGTGGATAGCGCCATGGATGGGCGTTTTGGTGCACTCTGTTTTTGTATCTAAATTCTGTGTCAGCATGCTCTTACACCTGTGAGGAGCTCCTAAACATTAACCCCCCCCCCCCCCCCCCCCCAAAAAAAAAAAAAAAAAAGTGAGGTGCTGCAGAAGACCTCATCCATCTCCGCAGGTGTGGACCAAGTACACCTTTGCCTGGGATTTTCCTCTCTAATGTTCGCCAACTCAACAAATTGGATGAGCTGGCACTGCTGATAAGAAACGGGAACACTACACATTACAAAGCTATTGATTTGTCTTCTTGCTGTGCTCTATGCTTCAGGGAGAAGTGGCTTTGTGATCAGATCAATAGTTGAATGACCACAGCTCTCCAAAAAGACAGTGCTGCATGCATAATGTTTGCCAAAGACCTTGGCAAGCTGCAACATTACTGGGACAATGTTTATGGAGTGATAAAACCAAGGTTGAGTTGGTTGGAAGGAATATTAAATATTATGTAAGGTGCCAAAAAAGGCACAGCTTGCCAACATCAAAACCTCTTGTTAGAGGTAAAAAGGTGGAGGGACCATCCTGATTCAGGCTTACATCTCTGCCTCAGGGCCTGAATCACTTGAGATCACTGAAGGGAATGTGAATTCCCACATTTACTTAAAAGACAGGTTTAAATGAGGGTAGTTGTCCACCAGCTGAAACATGGTAGAACACAACAGGGCAATGATCCCCACCATTAAAGCTAAAAGAAATTTTGAACTTCAAAAATAGTAAAAGGTGGAAAAGATCAGTTAAACATGGGTGGAACAGAAGCAGTAGCTGCATTTCTTTTTGCTGTTTGCATACACAGCGACGGTAGTGGGAAAAATAAGTCGTAAACTCAAAGGAGACATTGAGGGATAAACATCATCTCCTGGCTACAGGAGATGATGACTCCATCCAGCAGCTTTTTGGGAAAGTCCCAAAGCAGGGACTTGCTTCAACTCTATTGGTTGGTGCTTGTCTCTACTACCATTCCTGGTAATGACAACTCTTTAACACTGAACAGGTTCTGACTGAACTCCTTAAAGACCTCTGACCAGTCAGGGTCTGGACAATCATAAGAGGGTATCCTGGAGTGTGGAACTGTGATGCTGGTAACAAATTCTTCAGGGCCTGTGGGTTTTGGTTTCTGCAGATTGCTTCCTGCAGATATCCTCAGTTCCCAAATCAGATATCAGATCTATTTCTGGGAAGTTTGGAGACCAAGTGAACACCTCAGACACCTTATGTTTTTGAGGACCTTACAGTAAGTGGGAAACTACTGGGCACAAAGGGGATGCTAGTCACTATTTTCTACCATTATTATTTTACTCGGGTACAAGTCCTTCAGTGTTGGGTGGCTGCAGATCTGAACAAGTAATTGGACAACAAAACATTGTAGCCTCTTTAATCTGTCAGATTTAGATGAACTTCAAACCTAGCAAACATCATCTTAAATTTTGACCTAAAATGGTAAATTTAACTGAGAGAGTTGTACAGCTGAACTTGATATAATGCAATCAGTTGGAGGGGCTGGAACAGATGGTACAGTGGTGTTACCAAGTGGAGCTTCTCTGACAAACTAGGGTTCCTCTAGATAACTCATTTTTCTGTTTTTTTTTTTGTTTTGTTTTTTTTACAAACATTGGGACGGGCCAAAGCCAAGAAAATTATGCTGGCCATACTTCTTTATTCTGCCTGAAAATATAATTCTAAAATACAGGTCTACTGTTTTACTTTCTGTATGTTAAATGGAAAGACCAACATAGATTTCAGAGAATCCATCCATAATCAAAGTTTAAATAGGTGAGTTTCAGTTCCACTTGATTTTTCCCTTATTTAATATGGCTTCAAGTTTGAGAGGTTAATCGTACAAACGATTTTTAAGAGAACAGATAAACAAAAAAAGAGGTTGAAAAATGCCTTAGATATTGGAGGCTGAGAGATACTTCATGCAACTTTTATATAAAGAATATTTAATTACCCTGCATTTTTGCCTTCAGTCCCATGTCTCTAAGTATCTAAACCTCATTGATCCATCCTTTTCTTCTTTTTTTCCCTTCTTTTTCTTTTTTTCCCTGATGCACCTCTACCTTATCTGACTTCAGAAATTAAAGAAGACACAAAGGCATCAATGCTGGTGAGAAAGTTGAGCCCTAAACCATGTTTGAAACATTTTCATGAAAGCCTGTTTTATCTTTCATCTAATTTTATATTTTTAACAATAATGTGTTAATCCCTTTTATATGCATGACTTCATTTCACTGTCAAGAAATCAAAATTACCTCACTGCTCCACATCATCTACCTGCAGATCTGAACTTCTGCTGCTCTGTTTCACCTTCTGTGTTTTCCTGCAGCTTCACCTCACCTGATATGTTGTACCATATATGTCTCGAATCAAACCAGAGCCAGAGTTGTTGCTTGTTATGAATTGCAGATGTGAAATGTTCCAATTTAAAGTGAACTGGAGTTCATATCACACAGATTGCACATAAATATTTGGCTAACAGTCTGACGCAAAAGAGTATGTCAGCTTTGCTAACTTTAGTCCAACATCAACAGGTGTAGACAGAAAAAATAATGATCATAAGCTGTTTAATGAACCATCCAGCTCACATGCTGGCTAGTTTCGTTTTTTTCCAAGATAAACTCAACTGCTGCTGTTAGTGTTTCATTTCAGCTGATGTGACCAGCTTTGTCTCATCTGTCCAAAGCACTTTTTTCCAAGGTTTATGGCTTGTCATAATGCATTTTGACAAATCTGCTCTCAACAGTGGAAGCCTCCTCAGTCATTATGTTCTAGGACTGCTTTGTTGCACCTGGGTGTTTTGAATCTGTGCAGGCTATAACAAAATTTAAAGACTATCAAGGTGTTCTGGAGTGAAATGTGCTGCCAAGTGTCAAAAGCTTGGACTCAGTTGCATTTCATGGGTCCTCCAACAGGATAATGACCAAAAACATGCAGCCAAAATCTCCCAAGAAAGGCTAAGAACAAAAGTGGACTTTTCTGACTCAGCTTTCTATGAGTCCTGATCTGGATCCTATTGAACGTGGATGGAAAGAGCTGAAACATGCAGTGTTCAGCCTGTACACATCAAACAACTGGTTTACTAATCAGGAGTGGACCAAAGTAACTGTCTACAGCAGCAGAAGTCTCATTGAGGGTTACAGAAATGAAGGTCCCATTAATTCTGTCAAAGCTGGCTTCAATTGTTGGATTTTTTTTTTTTTTTCATTTTTTATGTTGAACCACAATTCAGAAGAAATGCCTTGTTGTCATTTGTCAATTTTCAGTAAAGCATTGATGTAAAGTCACATCAAGATTGGAAATAAATACAATTTTTACCATTTCAAATAAAGAGTAAGAAGCAGAGACCTTATTTTCAAGACAAGATTTGGGGAACCTCATCCAGCAGACCTTACTAGTGTAACTGTTGTAATGATCTTCTGTTTGGCCTTCTCAAAAAAAGTCTTATAGATACTTTGAGGAGAACACTGCTCCATATGTTCTAACAAGAACCAAGAAAACTGAGCACATCTCTCTTTTTCTCAGATCTTTACATTGGCTACCAGTTACCTATAGGATAGACTTTAAAATGATCCTTCTAGTTTATAAATTGATCAGTAATTGGGTGCCACAGTGCATTTCTGACCCCCTCATAGAATATAAACCAAGTTTCGCTAAATTTTGCCAAACTTCAGTTTAGTAATGCTGCACACAGATGAAATAAACTTCCTGTTAATATTAAACATGCTCCAACTCTAGGCATTTTTATGATTAAACTTAAAACACTTTTATTTCCATGTGACTTTCTTGAATTAAATTTTCTTATGAAAAAAAAATGGCTGAGAAAATTGGTACTTGGCCTTTGGAGCTTTGAACCACGCTTGCAAGTCAGCGCCTCCAAAGCTGCCACCATCAAGGGTAGGCCTTGTTCAACTGTTCAACATCTCTTTCTGATTCGACTTGTTTTGCACATAAAATTTACACAAACATGCACACACTAACTGACTGGAAGATCACAAGCCGCACACATTTGCAGAGACAGCAAAAGCAAAAGCAAGGGAAATGAAAGAAAAAGTTATAGCCACTATAGATTTCAGTCTGTCGGAACACGGAGTGGCATACATGCTAATTAGCTGTTTAACGCGAATGTCTAATTAATAGTATGCAAATGAAACTCTGCCATGATTGGACCTGTTTGATATGGGGACGGACATGATTCTGAAAATCCTTGGGCAAACAAACATTCACTGCTGAGGCTGAGAATATCAATTGGGTTAACTGTCAAATATGCAAACATGTAAACTGAAGTTGTAAAGTGCTGTGACCAGACCATGTTTCCGTTCTCCCTCAAGCATGAATCTGAGTGAGAACAGACACAGCTGCAAGTAGAAACACACAGGCACACTCTCCTCTTATCTCATCAGCCCTTTATTATCATTTGTAGTCACAGCACTGTCCCCTGACACAATGCATGCCACTAATTGCCACTTTCCTTGATAAGAGCGTTGCATGTGAAGTATGTGGCGGAGGGTAAAGGGGCCTGTTTGCCAAACCACGCTACTGAAAATTTTGGCTACAAAACACTTTGAAAAGTGACTTTCAATGAACATCGCATAGACTGCTTAATTTTACCACGGTTTTTTTCTCAGCTTGTGCAGTCTTCTTTCAATGGCTTACTAAAATATCTGCCTAGCCAGCCGGGCTAATGGAAGAGAACAAATACAGGAGTCTCTTTATGAAGTGCAGAACATTTTCATTCTCCCCACAAAAGGACGTCTGGCTGTGCTCTGAACTGTATCACCTCGCAAAAAAACCATAAAGCATTCATCAACAAGCCAAAAACAGAGAAAGTCACCACAACATTGGCATTCCCCTTCCCTCACGGGGAGTAAGAACAAGATAAAATGCTGAAAGAGCAGGCATCATACAAAAGATTTGTTTTCCTTCACATCCCTTTTTAATGCATGAAAGTTAATTGAATTTGTATGGTAATGAGGACTGTGCATAGTTAACAAGCTCAGTGTGCGACCCATTACCATGTTAAATGATTGTTATGCCGGGAGCAAGAATCACCTATAGAAGCTGAAAGAACTAAGACAAAGAGCCAATCTGAATGCATAAGAGATTCATTTACATTTGCACTGACATGACGTACATGTTGCACTCATATTTTTATCTTAGTTCAATCATCAAGTCCTGGTTTAAGAGGTCTTTGCATACTCAGTAGGCAGGAGGAAAGAAGCGCCCAAAAGCCATAAAAGTAATTTATTAGATGTTAGATATGTATAACAACAAGAGAGAAGAGTGACACCTGACAGTAGTGTGGTCATTCAGAAACTCAGAGGATAATTTACTCCTTGTTTATTGAGCTCTTTCAGCTCAGTAATGGCAAGTTTACACATTACTGAAAATGAGAAAATGGTGTGATTCACTCTCCTTCCCCTATGACCATGACAATGTGCAAACTACAGTGAGATCCGTCAACTATCAGCATGAGAGCAACAGTTCTTTAAACAGCACCTCATTATATAAAAAACCAACAGATTTTTATCCATTTATCTATCCATCTGTTGTCCTTCCCAGCTTCATCCTTTTCATGGTAGAAGAGCATATCCCAGCTGCCACTGCAGGAGCAGAAGTGGACATTATCTAACATTTAAAGTTTCCATAAACTTCAGCAGTACATTCACCAGTTCCTCATGCGATGAATGCAGCGTTGACTACAAACCATAAGCCACAGTACCAACACAACTGACTATTTGCTTACCAGTCTGATGAGATCTCAACCATTTTTTTTTTTACACGAGGAGAGACTGGAGAATTGTCCCGACTGTTGCTGAGACGCTGTACAGAGTGATTTCTGACCACCACTGGCGACTTGTCCTCCAGACCCCATTTCCACACCCTTTTTTTTCAAAGCTTTTATGGCTTTTTAAAAAATTAAGATTTGCTGAACACTGTGAATTAGTCTTCAGATGAGTGCAGTTCCCTCTGCTTTTGATAAAACCTGTCTGAAAAGAAGCTATTAATACACCTACAGCTTCTAACTTATCATTTATGAGAGAAAGATTTAGAGAAAATTGTTCACAGTCAGGTAAAAGATCTTTTGATTGCCCATAACACCATTAAACAAGTCAAGACTTTTTTTCTTTTCTTTTTCCTTTAGACAGCTTTTGGTTAAAAGATCCTTGATGCATAAACAAACACAAACCACTTTTCACTTTCCATTTCCATGGTCCGCCACAAAGATAAACACTGGAAACAAACAGCATTTCTGTTAGAATCAGCAAGGTGCACCAGTTATGTTGTTTCTATTTTTACAATTCTCACCTGAACAAAAAAAACCCTCAATACTGAAAATAGGTGGAACAACAGCAATAATAAATGTAAACTAAAACGTAATGAAAGGATTTTCAAATCTGATAACATTTATTTTTTTCACAATAGAACCAAGAAACCACGTAGAGCATTTAGGGAGGAAATGTAGCATCTTAAGAAAAGAAAGAGGCCATTTCAGTTTGATGGCAGCAACATGTCAACATTGGAGCAGTGAGAAAGAACAATTTTTTTTTTACCACTGTGAACCATCTCCTTGTCTTTTAACAACAGTTCAAACATGTTGGGGAACTGAGGAGGCCAGTTGCTGGAGTTTTGAGAGAGAAATGATGTTTAATCCTCGTCTGATCTCAGATTTGAGTTCTTCTACTGTGATTTCATACTGTAGTATGTAGTTTAGCATTGTTTCCCTCAAAGATGGAAGGCCTTTCCTGAAAAAGATGCTTATCTAGATGAGAGCATACGTTGATCTGAAACCTGCATATACCTTTCAGCATCGATGTTCCCTTTCCGGATGACAGCCCCATTCAGACAGAGATGCAGTCTTTTTGAACTGAGTTCTGATAACATGTCACACTGTCCCTCTCCCCTTTAGTCTGGAGACACAACATCTGTTGTTTCCTGAAAAAAATATTGTCTAAGTATAGACAGGTTTAGTCCTAAGAAAATGGTGCCTGTTGTGGATCATATTTACATATGGTTTCATCTTTGTGTAACAGAGTTTTAACCTGCATCTGTGGGTGACATGACAATCTGTGTTTTTTGACAGTTATTTTCTAAAGTTATGTGAGCCCATGGGTTAATTTCCTGCTCAGAGTCATGGCTGTTTTGTAATGCAGTGCTATCTGAGAGTATCCATTACTGATTAGCATGGCCCCACATTTCTCCGGGTTTTCTGTTAACCTGTTGATGAATATACAGCATGAATGAGTGTGCTTACCTACTGTGATAATGAGATTATTCACAGTCTTCTTAATTTTATGAGGAACATTATTTTGACATTGTTTCATTTGTAGACTAATTTCTTTGCAAATTGGTGAACCTCATCCCATCTTTAGAGACATTTTGACTCTCTAAGATGCTCTTCTTATACCCAGTCATGTCACCAACCTGTTGCCAGTTTGCTGCATTAGATGCAAGGTGTTATTTTATGTGGTCTTTTGTAGTATCACTTACTTTTCAGGCCTCTTACTTTCCAAACTTTCAAGCATCATTCAAACTGAGCAAATATTTTACATGTATTTGTACCATGTCTCACTTTCAAGATTTGAAGATTGTTCACGAGTCTCAAATCACGAGTCCAAGTCAAGTCTCAAGTCTTTTAATTGTGAGTCCAAGTCAAGTCTGAAGTCCCCAGAAATGCAAGTTAAGTTCAACTCAAGTCCGAGTCTCCATCTCTGGCTGCCAGTAAAATGCTCTGGATATTAGGGAACTAAAACTTACAGTGTTTGGAAGTACTTTGCTCATATATCCAATTCAAACTGATCACTTATTGACAAGACACAGAAACATACATTTGGAACCCATTTCACTGTGACCTTATTTCACTCTTGTTTGACAGTGTGACTCAGATTTGACTTGAGGACTGGAGAACGCCGCTGCAGCACTTGGACTGGAAGAAGCATATGAGCTTCATCAAAACTGCTGTAAAGCAAAAGTCTAGACGGTTTTGTTCCCTTGTGGCCTTCTCCATTTTTCAGAGACCTGCTAATCACCACAGACTTTCATACTGAGCATATTCAAAGCACATCAAACAGAATGGAGTACATGCAGAGTTCAGATCAACCTGGATGTATCATTCATTCTTCTCACACTCCGTCCTTGCCGGCTAAGCTGTTATATAAATTTACTATGTATCCACTGCTTGTGCTCACCTCCCTCTCAGCTCTCACTTTTCCAGCTTAATGGCCGAGTATGTATGTATTGACAGAGCTCCTCAAAGCCACACCGCCGTGTGAGGGCAGTGCAGTCCAGCTGGGGGTGAGCTTAATGATAAGGTTAATGAGGGTGGCCAGGACTCAGGCATGCCTCCGTGGACTATTACAGGAAGAGGAGAAGACAAGCAGAAAAAGTGAAAAGAGGGGGAGGTGTAGAAAGGCAAATGAAAGGTCAAGAAAAGAAAAAAGGAATGCATTTACAAATGGAAATAAAAGCAAAAGGAAGAACGTTAGAAAATGAGAAAAGAAAAAGGGAAGAGGAAAAACAGAGGGAAGTGGGGTACAGAGAGAAAGTAAAAAAAAAAGATACAAAAAGAGGAACATGGGATGAAAAAGTATAGAAAGAAGCTGTTTGAATGTAGGGGAAAAGGAAAGGAAATGAGATAAAGACGAGGAACGTGGGGGAGTTGAGAACAAAGAGCTGGACGCAAACATACTTAATCATCCACATTCAGAAAATACCCCCTCTGTACGCTCCTTCCTCTTCTCTACTTGTGGATCACTTTACTGGACGGACACAGAAATTAATGAGCACATTTGTCACTTAATCATCAGCCCAGTTGCTGGTAAAGAAGCTGTCATGCTTCCAGCAAAAAACTGGCAGTCAAACAATCAGCCTGAGACCCTCACGCACGAGCACTCTCACAAACAAGTTGCTCAGCACTCGTGGCCCTGTCCGTGTAGTGTATCTGCCCCTGCCCAGACGCCCCTGGAGGTGTAAATCCTCAGCTGACAGACACATTGTAGGTGTCCAAGTGGAGATTAGCCTATTTCCTTCTTTAGTCTGGAAAAATCCCTGAATCAGCTTGAGAATAGTGCTGATGCTCATCTCCAATAGGCTAATCTGAACTAAACTATGTGTGTATGTGTGCAGGTCTAAACTGCCTCTTATTTGAGATTAACCCCGAGGTCCCAGTGAGGAACTGTGGATGTGCACTTCAGCTTTTAGCAAAAAAAAAAAAAAGTACTTGTAAAAACAGCTTATGCTACAGATCAAACCAATGAAAAGCAAATCAGGGATTTTCTGTTTTTTTCCCCGTTTTCATTTTCCTTTCATTATTTTGGCGTTTAGCTGAGCTTCATATCAAGGGCAGATTAAAATGTGCAGAGCTGGAGCACCAGCTTGGATTTTCAGAACAGTTAGAGCCAAAGTTCAGGCTGCAAATGCTCTGTAAAAACTCCACATCAGTGGAAAGTCACAGCCATTTTACATCAAAGCAGGAAGAATTAAACAGAAAAGCTTGACGTCTTCATGTAGAAGCTCGAGAACAGTAGAGATAAATGTAGCTCGTATGACCATCCAGAAACAGGAAAATGTGATTTAAGAGGTCCAGTTTATTCTCATTAATGGTTGACAAAATTACAGAGTGTGTCCACCCTCCCATGACCAAAAGCCAAGATGAGTCAAGCTTGTCCATGACCTCAAAGTTAACAGACACTCATAAACAAGACTTCCTTATTGACTAACCTTTGAACAACGGATCAGTAACTGCAATTTCTAGATTTAAAGTATTCCCTTTTTTCACAATGCTTCTAAACTCTCCGTTCATCAGTTTGAAACAACTCTGGCTTCATTTGTGCTGTTGCATCACTGATGCTTTCCAAACTGATTCAACCAGGAAAGCACCCACACTGATGGATAAGAGAAGGGCAGTCATGATAACAGCTGAATAAGGCCATGAGGGGGTAAGTGAATCATCTATTTGTTCCAGCAGTATCGTTTCCATTAGTGATTTGCCTTTGTTTACTGGAGTTTGTCATTTGATATCTAACACTTGGACCATGGTGTGTTTCAGCACTGTAATCCATCTTTTTCCTCCCCAAGCTGGTTGAACCTAAAATATAACAAGGGGCTCTGCAATCCCAGCTCAGATCGGGGTAATATATTTTGTTTATTGGCCCAGAGACAGACTGCATCACACAGTATGAGACTGTAATTTTGTAACTCAGAATCCAAGATTCCTTTTGAAGCTGGGCTTACTATTGTCTTACGATTTTATTCTACTTGCAAAAGGGAAAGAAGGTAACTAGAATAAAAATCCGAGCAACATTGAACTTAGTTTCACAAAATGTGTATTCTCGGTAAATTTAGCATTCACTCAGCAGACGAATGATCTTCTGATCCAGGAAAAAAACTGCAGAGTTTATGCAGATATTCCTTCAGTCAAAGAGGTGCCCTGAAAAACACTGGAGGCTTTTCTCAGTGAAAAGAATCTTTTTACTCTTTGACCATTTCACTTAAATTTGATTTCACCAGCTGGCTCCACTCCATTAATCTAATTAGGTAAAGATAGCCCATGATTGACAGCTGCAGAAGATAGTTCATTAAACTGCTTGCCAGCTATCTTTTTTTTCCCATTTGGAAAGCATCTGACCTTTTCCAAACACTTTTAAACAATTTCCAAGATGATTCTGTTTAAAAGTAACACCTTGAACTTAAGATTTTTAAAGTAAAAGAACTAAACAACATCTTGTGACACTACTTCCTGATGTACAACTGCTTATGTCTTCAATGTAATATTAATACTTTATAAGGAAACTTCTACTTTATCTGGACGCAAGTACATATATTTCAGCATTAGAAGTGAATAAAAATATATTGCAGCCCTTGTCAATGTGTTTGGATCCACTTAAATCCTAAAACAGGTCTTTCAATGAACGGTTCAAAGTCTTGTTGGGTACCGTGGCATCACAGATGCAGATCAGAGTAGACGTTTCCACCTTAACCATCGTCATCTCGACCCATCTTAGATTCTTGTTGCATTCGTTTTACCTCTGAAGTGGGTAGAGCAAAAATATAATCAGTCTTTGACAGTTTTGATTCCAACATCAATATAAACACGCCAAAGGCAGAAAAAACAAACTAGAACAAGATCAGCATGATGGAGAAAAGAAGACTTGAACTAGAAGAAGTTACTGAGAGCGTTGAATGTCATCTCTTGTCTACAAAACACCTTAATCAGCATCAAATCAAATCAAGCTGCCCTCACCCAGCCGTTTTTCAGAGAGGGGGTCTGGCTGTAGGCCCCCACTGTGGGGCCTCTTTCAGTGCAATCTCTACTGTCTGGTCATCTGTGAGACCCAGAAATAACACTCAAAATAACATCTTATACACACAAGGTCAAAATTATAATTCAGATAGGTTGATTTTCTTTCCTCCTTTTTAATGGCACAAAGAGGTTTCATTATGTTTTGAAGGCACAAAATGAGTCTTTAATTTTTTTTTTTTTTTTTTTTTTTTGCATCCTTAGCTTCTTTTATGGTCTCCATTCTCATTTCTGTGCTGCTGTGAGCCAAAAAAAAAAGCATTTAGACAGGCCAGGCTCAATATTATAACTTTAAAATAGTTACCATAATATTGTTGTTTTTATTTCATCTTTTTAATGACACAGTGAAGTTTTAGTAGACTGTGAGTTAGCCATCACATTTAACATCTCTCTTTTTTTTGTCAAACCTTTTTATGTCCACTGCATGCCTGCATGCTTTTATTTTGTATTTTGCATGTTATTTCTGGGTCTGATAGTTGAGGCTGCTTAGGAGTCCTGCTTTCACTGGAAGAGACCCCACAGTGGACTTTTGCTGCCAGATTGTTTTGTTTTTTGGGGGGCGGGGGGGCACACTAAAGGACCTGGGGAAAAAAAAAAAAAAAAAAATCTAATTTGGGGGTAGTTCCCATCAATGGAGACATGCACCAAGGGCCTGTAAAAGTATTCTGGACCCTGTTAAGGTAAAAGATTCTTTGTACTGCATCTCTGTGGTATTTTGACCAAACCAGGTCACAGACATTTAATCAAGACCTCAGGAAAACCCAGCCAAATTGTTTAAAAAGAAGGCACCATGTCTCCTTAAAACTAAATCCATTTTTCAGTTTCAACCAAATAAATCAAAACATTAAAAATGTACTTATTTTGCTTATCAAAAATGAACAATAAGTTCCAGCTATGTTACTGTATTTTCTTAAATCTGCTGTGGTTTGAAATCACTCACTGACTTACTGAGAAAAAATGTTGTCAACAAGGGGAAGCGAAAAGGGAACTGAGCTTGAGCTACAAAACACTCGTGAATTTGTCCTTGAGCAAGACACTTAACTCCCAGTTCAAGCGTGGGAGATCCCAGAGGCCAGAGGTTGAATGAGAAACAATGATGTTGGGTGTTAATTGTAATGCTGACAAAAAAAGCATGCAGAGTAACATGCATGCCTCAGTGGTTCCAGTTTAATTTTGTTAAAAAAAAAAAAAAAAACCTAAATAGGGCCATTTACCATGCCACCAAATGTGTGCATAAGCCTGACTGACCAGCCTTAATGCCCGTCCACTCTAGATTACACACTCCACTAGTTTTCCAGCTGCACAGATAAGCATCTGGACATATCGAAGGGAGATAATCAAGTGTGAAAAAGGCATTTATACAGTGACACAAACATAAAGCTTGATCAAACATGTGAACATGCCCCAAAGAATGCTGAAGAGCTCACTCTCTCTCGCCTGTATGTTTTAAAGCATACTGATACGCTTATGTACTGTTAAGATTAGTGTTTTAATGGGATTTTTTGATCAAATTTAGACTGATCACTGGCAAGGATATCTATGAGCAGGATGTGAAGTCACCATCATGCTCTCTTATGTCTGTGTCTGCAGGGAAGTAAAATCAAATTGTTTTCAGTCGTTTTTAATGAGTCTGAAGTGAGGGTACTAAAGTCTTTAAGCTGAGAAAACAGTCTGAGATATCTTCTGTGGCTAAAGCACTTCAGCATGAAGAGAAATTTCTCTGCCAAATCTGGATTCTGAACAGGGAATAAAAGAAAGTTTTATTAAAGGAGGCATGTGATGAAATAATCAAAAACTCTGACATCTGACAATGCTTAAGCCATTGGGTTGTTCTGATTTACAGAGTATTGTAACATCACATTCCTGATCAGAATAGAAAGACCCAGCCTTCCATCTTCATTTACAACTATTATCATATTATGTTGCATTTGTTGTACTTCTTAATTGGGTATCACATATTTGTGCCACCAATTTCACATAGATAAGAGCCACACATCTGATTGCTTTGTCCCTTTTTATGTGACCAATCCTAACAAATTTGACTGACAGTAAACACAACTTCTGAAGCATTTTTTTAATACAACTGTGTCATAATATTGCTGATCAGCAGTCACCATTATTGTACTAAAAACCCTTTAGCTGTAGTGATGGAAGCATGTTCATTCAATCTGCTTCATCAAAGTGGATGAAAAGTCCAAGTAGCCTGAAGGCTTCATATGCAAACAGAAATACTCTATACAGTATAATTGGATAAAATACCTTCATATTTTACTCTTTTTTTAAAAATTGATTTACCTGTGACAAAGTAATGTCCTCAAACTTTAATCTAACACCTGGCCAGCTTCTGCAGTTTCCCATTTCCATCATCTTTGCAAATTGACTGAATCCATAAATGTCTCCTTTTACTGTTCCTGGCTCGATAAAAACAAAACAAATGAAAACCATGGTTTTTGTTTTAATCTGGTACAAATTGTGACACAGGAACCTCAATGACAACTGTGAGCCTGATTGCACTTGAACCTTGACACCAGAAGTGTTTCAGCTAAAAGGGAGTGTGGTGATCTCTGGGAGAGTGAAGGGACATTTAAATCTTACTCAACAACACATGTACACTAATTTTTTTGTACCCTTCCTTTAAAGAAAGAACACCCCACAATGGTCACTGAAATAACTTGAAATGGACAAAAGTCATAATAAGGAATAATTTACTGACAATCTACTGATGATAATCAGACATTGCTTTTGCATTGTGGTTCAAAAAAATTGTTAAAAAAAATCTAACTAATGAAACCAGCCATGACAAATTAGTTGGTAGCCCTATAAATGATTGACATGCTAACATAAGTGTGTCCTTTAATTAACATCACAAGTGTCTTCAATCTTGTAATTAGTCTGCCAACGTAAAGGGTAAAAAGTATTCGCTCTGCTAGCTGGTGTGATGGTGTTCATTACAGTGAACACGGACAAGAGAAAGTAAAGTCCAAGGAGATCAGAAATAAAATTAATGTTCAAGGTAAGGAGATCATTTCCAAGCAGCTTGATGGTTCTGTGAATGTAGATTTTATCCAGCCGTTTTGGATCCATGGGACTGTAGCCAACCTCTCTGGACTTAGCTGGAAGTAGAAAATGGAAGAAAACTTTAAGAGACAGACAATACTATCAGTAACCAGTGAGCCCAAAACAACTTCAAAAGAGATTCAAGGTGAACTCCAAGGTCAAGGTTTATCAGCGTTAGATCAGACTATCTGTTGCAGTTTGAATCAGTTAAGTTAAATTAATAGAAGACAACCATGGAGGACTACACTGTTGAAAGCAAATCATAACTTTTCTCAAAATACACACTGAAAAGCCACAAAGCTTCTGGGAGATTGTCTTTTGGACAGATGAGAGAAAGAAGATGTTTGGCAACAAGTCACATGAGCTCCATTGTCACATAGAGAAAAATGAAGCATTCAAATAAAGTAAAAGAAACACTATTCTAATGTGAGACATGGAGGGGTCTCGGTTATGTTCAGGAGCTGCTTTGCTGCATCTGGTACAGGATGCTTTTTAGCTGAAACACGAAGTCTGGAGATGAAACCCTAAACAATGAAACAGTTGGAGGGGTTTGCTCATGAGGTGTGTGCCAAAGTATCTGTCTATTGGTGCAAAAGTCTTATTAAAAGTTACAGAAATCATTTGACTGCAGTGACTGAAGTTTGTGTAACAAAATATTAAGTAGAGGGTACCTTCATTATCCTCCAGGCCAATTTCATTAACTAGTTTTTTAAACAAATCTGTAGAAGCACAACTCAAAAGAAATGTCTTATTTTTATTAGTTCATCATTATTATTTTTGTCAATTCCAAGTTATTTTAGTGACTATTGTTGGCTTCTTCTTTCTTTAAAGTAAGTGTACCAGTTCACTTGTCCATGTGCATATGAGTTCTCATCCAATCCACTGTGTTGGATGTTGAAAAAACACATCTTTACTGTGTCTTTACTGTGGGGGAAATTTTGGCAAAGTCATATCAGAGACATTTTAACAAGGCCTCAAACAGTCATACTAACATAAAAAAGGCATAATATGTCAGCATGAAAAACAGTACCCATGTAGCTGAAAAGTAACCCATGAACTCTCACAGAGTTTCAATGAGTGAAGTCCCAAATATCCTTGGTTTTACCTACAAATGAAATTGACTGAGCATTAGAATAATCCCAAGCCTGGACTTCAATTTTAAGTCTTTTTGAGAATGTTCTAGGTCGTCATTCGCACTGAAGAGCATGTCTTCACAAAGGCCATTGCAAAAACCCAGATAATGCAGTCAAAAGTCAAAACTGAGTTTGAAAGACTGAATACTTTTCATGCATTTTGTGATTCCTCACAAAAGTATGTCATTTGAAATGTAGCACTTGACAGTATGTTATTCTTTTTAGGTAATTGCACCTTCATAGCTACTGTCAGCGTTCGGCAGAGGTTGTTCACAAATTTGTGTAAAACCATATAACACAAGTTATGTTGCACTGATTTTGGCTGTTTCTTATCTTATAGTGTTCCAGAGTACCAAGTAGCTGGTTACATTAGCTAAGTTTCTGCTCAGAGAGGGGACGTGATATTTGCGTGCAGTGTTTACAAGGAAATGTTATTCCTTGACTACAGCCTTGCTCAGGGCTTCTGGTGGTGTTTTATGAGATATGAGATGTGTGAGCACAAGTTTCACAAATGGCTAATTGTTTGTGGCTGCTAGATGTGCAGTAGGCTAATACAAATAAATCAGTCAGACCACAAAAGGCACTTCCTGTGGAGGACAGCACTGCAGGCAGAACCATTATGGATGGATAAATAATTAAATAATGACTTCTTTTTTATAGCTTGAACCAGTCAGTGGCTGTTTTGCAGAAATGTGTTTCGTCTTCAGTTTACCATCGAGCAAATGCCTTGAGGTGCAGTTTGGCCATTTTAAAACTATCAATACATGAGTCCCCAACTCCTACAATGGTCCCTGTTGCTCAATACCATGAGAAGTCAGAAAAGAAGGTCGATTAACAAAAGGAACATTTTAGATATCCTTCCTGGATCAGCAGTGTTTGTCCACTGTTGTCAGCAGCAGGATATGACAACATGAGCCTGTTGTTTGAAACTGATCCTGCCTCTTCACACTGCTGCTGAACAGTAAGAGCTAGATGAGTGAGCAGGATAAATATTTATGGATCCATGACTTGGCCTATCCTGCTCACTGTCCACCAGCTGAAGTGGCTGTGTGGGCTTACTGTGGGAGGAAATGGAAGTAAAAATATTTCCTAGGCAAAAATGATACTATATAAGGAGAACCGTCCAGATAAATTACATCCTTGGGGATTATTTTGTTCCAGCTTGGATCTGATATCAAGTTGAGCTGTTCAATAGTATGAGAAAAGGTAATTCAGTCTGACCCAGGCATTCAGAGGACTTGGAATTGCTTCAAAACCTTCAGAGGGTCAAAGACAGTAACATAACAACGCAGCACGAGAGCCTAAACACACAGAGATAGATAGATGAGGAGATGGAGAAGGAGAAGTAGGTGATGAATGGTGTTGTTTTTCTCAGTAAGGAGGATAACCGTATCCTCCTCTGGGAGCAGCGGAAACACAGAGCATCGGTGAACACCAGTCATGTGTCTCAGAGACAGCCAATGAAAATGCCAACATTTGGTTCATATGCGAGTTTACTGGGTCAGAGTCAGCGCAGTGGAGGAAGCAACAGCCAATAGGAGTGAAAAGCCGCGTCTGGAGGATTAGCCAATGAGGTTGGAGTCTGGTGTCTGGTACCAGTTGATGTCTGACAGTTAGACAGACTGTATTTAATTACCACAGCCGAGGCTCAGCATGGGTCTGCGTGCGCAAACGGTGTGTGTGTGTATGGGTGTGTGTGTGTTTTGTGGCTGTGGGCGTAACTGAGGGGAGAGGGAGAGAAAATTAGAATGAGAAAAGAGGAAGGTGGTTTAGAGGTTTTGGCAAAAGTTTCAACCAAGGCATCAGAACTGGAAAGCTACCATATGAAATAAAACTGTTCCAAAAGATGCTTGATTTATAAATATATGGGCTGTGAATTCCCAGTAATAAACCTTATGAATTAGTCAGTTTAAGCAGTGATAAAGTACAGCCCTTGGTTAAAATGCTTAGAATGAAATAAACTGATTTCTGGTACAGTGTGTGAACAGAGGAAACATATATAATGGCTGGATGTGTATTCAAATATGTTGATATCTGTATATTTGGTCATGTCCTGCATAAAAGAATGGGCTCTGAAAAAAAGCTTTTTCCCACAGTGTAATGGTCTATTGTTTCTGACATCATGTTCCTTTGACTACAGACAGCTTCACCCCATTCAGCCACTTTATTAGTGACTGAACTAGACAGAGACTGGCAGGTGTTAAAGGGACACTCATATACACACAGATTTTAAGTGTACCCTGGTCATGCTACACAACACCAGTTGGAGGTGAGCAAGGGTGACAGACAAGGGCAGCTGGTTGGTGTTTTTTTTTTTTTTTTTCCTGTTTTGACTGCTTCTGTCTGGACACATGCTTCAGAAACACACACACACCGGTGGTACTCACATTGTGTCACACAATGGCTGCCACGGTTGTTTTTCCGGTTTTGATAAGTGGCTTCATCAGTGACGGGGAAATTATGACACAGGCAAATAGAGTTTTGTCAGAGACAGCCTCAGTTGATATCCTAATATTAAGAGGATTATGTTTTGTAATACACTAAGGTCTGCTCATTTAATGTAAAAATACATGTCCACATAGTGTTTTTGTGTTTCATGAAATAAAAGCACTCCAGAGTGGCTAGGTTGAAGATCATGCCTTTCTGTGACGCTGAAAGAGCTTGCAGCAGCTGCACAAATCAGGTGAAAAAGCTCTCAAAAAACTTACACTTGAATTTTTTTTTCTCCAAGTTTTACACATTAGCTACTTATTCTAAGCAGTTGATAAAATATGCTGGGGCTCTGACTAAAAGGAACACAAGCCCTAAAAGATCATCTAACAATAGTGAAGATTATAACATACTCTGTCTGTTTCTCAAGGTTGCAAGAACAAATTCATTCTGGCCAGGATGTCTCATGCTTAACAACAAACTCAAGTGTAGACCTCCTGGAAGTCCCCACAGCACACGCATCGCGACAAAAATAACAGCGTGGTGACAATGGTGAAGAGGGCAGTTTTTGAGTTGATGGAGGAAAATGGAGAACAACATGTTTGAAGTGGAGGAGGAGAATTTGTTGTTACTATTGATGTCCTGATTCTTTTTTGTCTTTTTTCATTAAATTATATTATTCATTTATTGTCTATCAATAAGTTTCACTGTTAAAAACGTCATGTGGGGGGACTAAGCATAACCTTCAACCAAGAGTAGCAGTTATAGCTACACAACTGACATAAGTGTTGACAACTTAGCAACTTTGTCACTGTTTTTAGCAAGTTTCAGACCTCCTGTGGGGTTTTTAAAAAAAGAAGAAACAAAAAAGACATGAGCAACAAATCTAGTGACTTTTTAGGTGTCATTGAAGACTTTTGTAGACTCTAGCTAGAAGGCTCATTTCGTCATTACTCTTTCAGTGAGTAGCCTGTGAAACCTTGGACCCCTCCCCCATACTAAAGTCCTCCAGCAGTAGTCACTCTCCGCTGAAGTCACAGCAGGAGATGCTCACCTCTTTGCGTCCAGACTGCAAATGGATTGTTCATCTATGAATCCAAAGCTACTTTCCTTCGGCCTCGGTCACAATGACCCATACCATCAGCAGCGAACATGCTACGAATGATTCTTGGACCATTTCCTCCAGTCACCTTGAGGGAGCTTTAGAAGAATCCAGCGTTCATAGTCTGTTACTAAGTTCGTAGCCAGGTCGATAGTCATGTCCAAGATCGTCTATGAACGTGCCACAAAAAGCTGCGTTGGAGGGCTGATGGATGAATACCTTAAGAACAACCTAAGAGAACAATCTACTATGTTTGTGTAAGTATGGTGCAAGAACATATTAAGTTGTTCTAAGGGGACCCTGATAGCATTCCCATGAACAGCTTTCGAACAGAGATGTATAAGGCAGAAATATGCATCTCTGTGCGTACTTACAGAAGTATGTCATGCGTACCCCACTTGGCCACAGCAGAACAAAAGCAGCGGCTACCCCGGCTAGATCTTCTTTTTCTTCTTCGGCCAGCTTTAGCTGTGTAAGGTGCAGCTGTGGTCTTCTCACCATGATCGCCATCTAGAAAATTATAAATGTTTCTGTGAATATTCCAGCATATGATTCGATCAGGAAACAGATGTTTGAATATATTGGACTTATATAACCCAACAAAATGTGCTGAAACCTGTAGGATCCTCTGACCAACGAGTTGAGATTGCCATGAGTTTCATATAGGGGTCCTGAACGACTACCTTCTGACAACAATTTTCATGAAATGGCAGTAAGTATATCACCGATAGGTTCTGAGGCACCTTTACAGAGATCATATAAACTCAATGGCCAGTGTGCGGCAGAAAATCACCTCATTTTCTCACATATACATCAGGTTGCTCTTGCGAATTGAACGGGAGTCATACTGAGTTCCTACAAAGGCTAGAGGAAACTATTCCCCCTCCACAAATGTCTATGAACTCCAGATTTCATACGAACTGGGAGATTCGCGCGAACCCACCGTTCATAAGAACCTTTGTGGCTGAGACTTTACTGAGGAGTTGGCAACACTGGGTGACGTAAATGTAAAACTATGTCTTAGCTTCTCTTTTCAATTCAATTCAATTCAATTTTATTTATATAGCGCCAATTCACAACAAACGTCGCCTCGCGGCGCTTTTAATGAACAGATATAGGAGTAATATGTCTGTTCTTATCACTCAAAGTTTGATCAGTTTTAAATCATATCTGGTTTTCTAAGTAGCACAACTGGCATGAGTTAACTCAAATAAGGAAAAAGAAAAAAAAAATCCTGGTGTTTGAGTGTACATTTATCTGAATGTGTGTTCATTTGTCTTTGCAGGCATGCTCACTTTGATCACTGATCAGAGTGGAGCAGTACCTCATTGTAGCGTGACTAAACTCAATTTGCTGTGGTGAAGTGTAATTAAAACAGGCTTGTCTTTAGCATATGTTGGCCACCATTGGCAGAGTTCAAACCCGTCTGGCCAAAGACTTTCATTTTAACTCATCTCTCCCCTCTGCCTCCTGCGTTTTCTCTCTAGGATCTTTCTCATCATGAGCAAAATCTTGGATCACTGCACTAAGCAGTAAAACCCTCAATGAGGATCTGTTATAGGCAGATGAAATAATAATCCTGCGTTTTCAAGTCCGTAGAGAACAACAGTACTGGTAGTGCTCCAACTCAGCGAAGGGCTGTTGTTGTTATTCTTTGATCAGACCAGCAGGAATAACAATCTATAATTCATAATGCTCAGTCTAGTCTGGGAACATGAGGCACTGCACCTTTAATTATTGATCAAACAGAACAGATTTAATATCAATCACTGAAGCACAGGGAGAAGTGAGCAAAGTAGGAGAAATGTAAGAATCTTGTGGGCTCTGCTGTCTAACTCTCTAAAGAAAACAAAAAGAAATATACTACTTCTACTACTATGGTGGTGGTGTTCATGAGGAACTCAGACTTAGTTTGGACACAAATTTAGTGAGATGAGAACTCCCAGGCCACATGGTCTTTGAAAACCATGGTCTCTGAGCTGTCATGCAACTTCAGATATTTTAAAACCTGAAGATACAGCACTCAATACTTCTGCAAATCAGACTACATTATAGCAAGGTTGAGAAGTTTTAAAAACACATAGGGTGAAGCCCCAAGATTTGGTTCTAACATGTCTCTGGTTCTTTAATGATCAACTTGTAGCTGAGAGGACAAGAATCCAAATTTGTGTGCATCACTTCTGTGCTACTCAACTGTCTAACCATTGAAATGTCCCAGACATCAGACTTGGACACACAAAAGATAGTATTAGATGTATTTGGGTGTAGATACACCATTGTGGAGCATGTGAAATGCAGCATAGAGATCAGCAGATAAATATTTGGAACAAATACCTTCAGGAACGCCCTGGAATTAATTGCAACACATTATTTCAAACATTAATGGAATTAATGATCCACTCGGTGATAGGAAGTTCCCAGTTTCTGTTCCTGCAAAACAATTCAGATCATCATCACTCCACTACCATGCTTAATGATGGGAATAAGGCCTTTCTCCTGAAATACTGTTTTGTAATCAATAAACATGGGATATTATTGCAGAAGTCTTGTGGTTTGTTCAGATGCAGTTTTGGAAACTTCAGTTGTACTTACTGTATATTGTCTTTAGACAGAGGAGGCATTCTCCTGGGACCCTTTCCAAACACATTTGAGTTATTCAGTCTTCCTCGAACTGTGCAATCAGGGACTTTAACACTAGACATATCAAGAGAGGCCTGTGGGCTCTGAGTTGTAGTTTTCTGGATTACTCTGAGGTTTGGATTGTTTTAACTTGTGGTACATTAGCTGTCAGGTCCACTCCAGAGAAGATGGAAATAGTTTTGAATGGTTTGCTCCTGTGAATAATCTTTCTCATTGTAGAAGGTTGGCTTTGTAACTCTTTTCAAAATGATGCACTGCAGCAGTTGCCTCTCTAAAATCTTTGCTTTTGCCTTTCTCTCTTGGCGTTGTGTTAACCTGAAGGTTTCATAGCATCAAACTATGAAGACAACTTTTATTGAGGCCTTCATGTGTACTGATGATCAGTTCATCAAAGGGTGAGTAGTACCAGGCTGAAACTTAACCCTAATTTATGCTTCTGCATATCTGTGATGCATGAAGGGTATGTGTAGCCCCTACACCTTTGATGGCATTTATACTTCTGTTTTATTGGTTGAATCACTCTGTAATTATCCTCCCAACCACTAGCCAGTAGTGGATGTTATTTTCTGCAGCACCTTAGGTCACAGTTCTGAGTTTTTCTTTTGTTTATACCCGGTATGTAGCTCAGGCATAGGAGCAGAGCAAATAAAGTATATTTTATGCAGGTCAGAGTTGATAAGTGTTGACCATCAGTTGTTTTTATAGACATCGCAACAAACTATTCTTCTACCATGCTTCAAAATGATGGACAAGAAATAGCAGCAGGGAAAGTAGAAAAAAAAGAACAACAACTACCAGTCAGATTTTTTGTGGATGTGACACATAGTCAGAAAACTTTGGAGGTGCAAGGCAGGCGATGCAGAGCTCTGTGGAGGGGGTTTTCATCAACAGAGAGGCCCTGCATTGGGAGGATTTTACACAAGAAAACCTGAAAGTCAACATCCCTGCCATGTGTCTACTGTGGCAAAGTGGGGAGCAGCGTCCTAGGGCCCTGATGGTAGTAATAAGGCAAATGTATTGTAAAGCATTTTGAAGATCCTGGATATGGTTATGAAGGTGCTATATAACTGAAAGGTCATTTAGTTGGAGTCACTGACTCTTATGTCACCCCAATGGATGACTGCACTTCCTACCAGACTCATAGAAAATATCTGTCTTGCTCTAAATGCTGTAAAACCAAAGCTTCAAAAAGCAGTCTGTTCTGTCCTTACTGATATCACAGCAACTATAACTGTTGCCTATAACCATTTCATCTAAAAAATTACAAAACATTCTAATATTTTTACTTATAATACTAATTATACCACTCCTACTTCTAAAATTGCCATTTCACCACTTCAGTTGTCTTAGACTATTAGCACTTCTACAGTTCTGGGAGTATTATAAATAATTCTCATGCCACTTCATTGGTGCAATGAAGTGATAGACATGTGCAGTCCTTGTAGTTTTAGAACTACAAGGACTGCCTTTATTACAGCTCAACTTTTATGTGTATCTTTGTAGAAAGCCTGTGAATGATGTCTTTAAATGAAGTAATCACAAGGAATTTCCACAATAAGCTAGACAACTCATTCAATAAATAGTCTGTAAAATGCATGCATGTAAAATTGTTACACTTAATGTGTACATTGATTTTATTTAACGCTCTCCAAATGTCCCATAGAAATGCGACCCATATAACTACACTGAGACATCAGTCATGAGATTAACAAGGCAAAATGGTTTTAGTTCACTGAGTAAGAGAAATGTGCAGCTGGAGCATACTGATTACTTTGGGCCTGTAAGTAGTTTGCAGCTGTAAAAGCAATTGAAGACAAACGCACGCACACATGAAGGTTTTTCACAGTGCAAAACCCCACCATGTTTGCAGCTTCCTGCTTTTTACTGTCTATTGTTATATTTAGTGACACAGCTCTTGCAGATTAGTTTCAACACTCAGGGTGAAGTTAGAAATGTACATTTTCTCACACTCATGCACAGTTTGTCACACACAAACTCTAAAGATCCTGCAGGGTGACGGGGCCCTTGCCTTCCACTTAGTAAAGGAATGCAAGGAGAGAAAGAGAGAGACGAGAGGAGAGTGACTGGGACTTTCCCCAGGATCCCAGAGAAAGGAGGGAGAGAGGAAGCAGACAGTGGGAGCAACAGAGGACAGGAACAAATACAGAAAGAGGGAAAATGGATGGGTTGTCTTGTGTTTGGGCTGGTTTCTCTTTCCCACAGTGGAAATGACCCACTTATTATTGCGCGCTGTCTGAACGAGTCCTTACTACATGAAGCATAAGAGGAATATAAAGATCATAAAAAATGTATCAGTATCAGTATCAGTATGACCACATGGGTGAAGCTAAAATATGTTTTAGTTGCAGAAATGTTTCTTTGTCTATCTTTTTCTCGTCCTTCTTACTTTTAATGAAAGTGTGTATCTCTAGAACTTGACTGTGTCCTCATTGACCCCAGAAACTGCCACCATCACTGCCTCCCACATGGCTGCATTGAGGGTGCAAGTGTGTGTGTGAGTGTGTGATAGCGATCAGTGGTCTTGAATGTGACTCAGTTTGAGGCATATGTGTACAGCATGAGTGGGTGTGTGGTCTTCAAAGTGAGCCAGCTGTTCAATTTGAGGTTGTGTGTGCATGTGTGTGCACGTATGCATTTGTAACAGGAGAAGACATTCACAAACTTGCCTTGTCATCTCTTTCCAGGAAAGCTTCTCTGTACTAATCCTTTCACCCATGTAAAGGTACATGCTTACCTTCATTGGTGCATAAGTAATGGTACAATCACATCTATCTGTTAATGAGCCTATTTCTGTCTACAGGTGTACACAACCACTGCAGCTCATTGTGCATGCTGGTATATTTATCAGTGTATGCCTTTGCCTGTACATGTCTACGTGGCTGTGCTTTTGGTTGGGGGTGGTCCCCACCTGTGGATTAAAATCAAAAGTCAGAGCCCCATTTAGACCCTCAACTCTTAACACCTTACACTGGCATTCTGTAACATTTACATAAAAATGTGTCACCATTTTAGCCCCACTGGCCTATATATGTCGACCCAAGCAGGACAGAAAAAATCCTGCAAGGGTGTGTCCTTACATTCATGAAACTGGCTTTCCTGAAACAAAATGCAATTTGACATTCTATTTGTGAAATGTGACGCAAGGCATCATATGCATTGTGGGTAAGTGTGTGATGGCAAATCAGATGCTTTCAGCTTTCTTCATATTTATGTCACTTTGTGCTCATTTAATCAGAGTTTTCTTATCTATTTCTCTCCTCACACACAAACAACCACAACACATTCAACCCACCCAACTCTCCTCCTCTCCACAAATGATGAATTTTTTTATGCACCTCTGGTTTCTCTACTTATTTTTCTACTTCCTGTTTACACTTCCTGTTTACATATATCCAGCTTGCCCTTTATTCATTCAGTCACACATTTTTGCACCTATGTACAGTTTGTAAATACTTATATTACAATTATTTATTTCATTTTATTTATCTTTATTTTCTTACTATCCTTGTTTTCATTTTATTTATATATTTTTTAATATGTCATTTGTAGCATTAACCATCCATCTTTCGGGTTGAGGCTCGTGTAGAACTATGATTTGTTGCAGTTCCTGGACTGACCACTGGAGGCTGGCTTCAAAAGCGAATTAATCTTCATTGACCCTCATGTTAAAATGACCAACTTTAGAGCAGAAAAACACAAGTCTACAGCTTGGTTTAAAACATGTTTTAGTCTTGTTCATTTGATTTCACACTTATGACAATTCAAGGGGGGAGGGGTGAATTTTTTTGAACCATGTCAGGAGAATTTACATAAAGCATTAAACCTATTTCTAATATGATTGATTGACAGTTATCTCAGCCAATGCCTACCCGTTATCACTTCCTTATCCATAATCGTCATGCTACTGCGCTTATCAAAGCAATCAGAAGTTTGCATCAACCCAGCATCAGCTAAATGCGACAGTAATTTTGATTTTGCCATTGAGTCAACATGTCAAAGGCTATGTTCAGCCGTAAGTGTCTGACAGCAGCTCTGCAGATATTTCTGAGGGTTTGGCTGAAGGAGATAGCAGCCAGAGGTAATTTTGATTGACATACGGTGGGCGTTGGTTTCCTAAGCAACATTGCTGCACCCTGTACAAAGAAAAAGAGGCTTCAAAGCTGCTTGTCAGAAATCAATGGATCACGTGACTTAATGCTTCGTCCATTTTTTTTTTTTCTTTGTTAATTACAGTTTATGATGGTAACATGGACCCTGGGTGATCAAGTCAGAAAGATACAGTGCTAAATACAAGTCTGAACACAGTCAGGACACACTGAGGTAACATTCTAGGATTGTCTGTAATACTTCTGATTCATTTGGGTTCAAATCTGTCCAGCCATCCTCATTTCTGGTGTTGTAATAGAAATGCAATGTGAAACAAGTTCTGCCAAAGCTGGAAATGAGTCTGCCAGACCTCTCAGTGAGGTCTGGAAGGGTCCAGGCTAACGTGGAGGGTGCCTCGGCTTGAGGAGCTGGCTGTTTCAGCTTCCGCCAGGGCTGATGGCCGATGAGCTAGAGGCTGCTCTCCATTAGCCCCATTAGCATTTGGCCAAGGAGCTAACATGAAGACGATAGACTGCAATGCAGCTGTCACTCAAAATTTTTGGAAATTCTGGCTTCATGAGTTTACCTGATAAGATACAAAAAAAAAAAACAATCACCCTTTCTCAGTTGTCATGCATGTGAAATCTGGCTAAGGGGACGGAAGCTGTAAATATCTTTATTTCAGCAGTAAATTTGAACATTTTTATGTGGGTGTCAAAGGACACTTTTGAAGCCAGCACCTTGTGGTCATTGGCTTCAAGCTGAAAAACCCTTTGGACAAGCTGTGACCGCACACAAGCATTGGCGTTACCACTAGGGATAGTTTCTAGGTCTTCTGTTTAGAATAAAATAAAATCAGATCACTCTGAAGAACAAATTATGGAAGGGTAATTATAAATAAATTTTCTTGTTAATCTTTTATGTTATTTCATGTAGAAACAGTGAGCAAAGCAGCTGTGAGTGCAGTGTAAGAACTCCAGTTTGTCTCGTTGGTCCTGACAATCATCTTTTTATGAGTCTAGTTCCAAATGTTTAGTGAACTATGCATATTTCTGGTCCTCCAGGCTGGTGCTTTAAAAGGGACATTCTTTTTTTTTTTTTTTTTTTTTTAAAAAGATCTAGATTGGCTTGGTATCATTCCCATCTTTGTTTCCATCAAACTTAAAATCATGCTGTAACTCCTGAGGTTGATAGTGTAAACCCATAATACTGATTTCAAAAGAGACACACCCTATGAAAGTGAGGGGTGAATCTGAAATGAGATGCTAACTCTTTCCACTGAAAGCCTGAAAGGGTGAAGCTGTTAGAAGATGGTTGAAAAGGGTTCTTTAGTACTAGTAGTCTTTATGTGGTATCTTGAGCAAAACAGAGATTTTATTGAGACCTCAGGAAATTGTTGCAACCTTCAAAGAAAAGGAAAAATTTTCAATCTAACATACCAGAAAATCAAAATTACAGATGGTACATACAGTCTTTGTGTGTATTACAGCCAGCAATGCAGCTGTTTAATGTGAGGAGAAAAAGGTTTTTGTGCCTTTTATTCCTTGACCATTTCAGAAAGGAGACTGCAAAATATTTAGGAGCTTTGGCTTGTGGACCTTTAGGCTGCTGAAGTACAGGGACATGGATCTCTAAATATCACATATCACATATTTTACTTTGAAATGTTGGCAATTTTTTTCACAGACACAACCCACATACTCAGCTCTGCTGCTCATCCCACCAACACACGTTCCTTACAATTGTGGCACCATTTAAAAGGGAAATAAGAAGGCTTTCCAATGGTATAAGATTTATTGCCAAGAAGGATAATTACAACAAAGAAATAATCTACCAAACACAAATTTTCTTACTTTTTGTGCTAAGTTTATATTACATTTGTCCTGTAAAAGTCCATATCAGTCTAACCCCACCTGACATATGAGAGAGAAAACAAGAGAGAACCGCAGAACAGCTTGCCAGAACTCACATTTCCCCTCTACAGTATAGCTGGTTTACATTAAACCTCACACATGTAAGATGAGGCCAGATTCCACCCACTTCACATTTCATTACCAAGAAAAGCTCCAACTGTTATACCAGCCTCTCGCATAAAGCTGAACTCTCTAATGTGATTTCAGCTTAACATTAAAATAGAGCTACAAATAAAAAAAAAGTAGCTTAGTGCTATAGAGAGATGGAAGAGGGGAGAAAAAAAAACAAATAAAAAAACACAACTATGTGAATGTATCCCAGGGGATTAGAAGCCTTGGAAACTGGAGAATCTGGGGCCAAACGTGGCTTCTACATGTGTCATTTAATCAGCAGAGCGATGCAACAGCTAATTTCAGGGGAATAGCTACATATCACTTAGTGCTGTTGGATAACAGTGTCTTCGAGGACTAAAATGGTTCCTTTGGAGGTAAGAATAAAGCATGTATAATTGTCTGTAGGTGGCAAAATTACACAGAGCTTTTTCAAGTGACACACTTAGTTTCAAGTGTACAATAGATATCGTACAAGCTAAATGTTTCGCCAGAGAGCCAAACAAGAACACAGGAACTGAGGATGCTCTGATGGTGGGTCATAGATCACAAACTAAAAAACAAAATCAAATAAAATAAAAGCCTTCCTTATATGGAGTGCTGGTTTTAAACAAACAAAGAAAAAAAAAAACCCAGAACGCACAGCCCTGCTAGTGTGGCCTCAAAATATGTACAAAAAGATGGCTATTGTAGGGTAATAAAGTTGCCATGCTCGGAGTTGTGAAGATTTGCAAAAAATTTAGATAAATGGAATGTGCCAAAATAGCATTCCCGTGAATACCAAGATGCAGGATTTCCCAGCAGGACTATGCTTTGTAATAAGAAAAGCAATGTTCACTCATATTAGCTCTCAGTGGTCCTAATGTTGAGGCTGATTGTTCTATGTAAACTGCATAAATAGAATAAAGCTGGAATAAGCTCTAGCCCCTGAGTAGCATTGAAGTATAGAAAATGAATGAAGGCATTTTTAGAGTTAGAAGTGCTTTCATGTATGTGTGAATAAGAGAATAAAAAACACACTGTAAAGCACCAACAAAAAGCTAAAACGCACTAGATAAGAATGTAGGAGATGTTTATTGCTGGAGATGTGCTTTTATAGCTAGAAATATGAAGATGGAGGAATGTTGGGTAGAAAAAGCAAGAGGAAAGGTCCGATACAAAAAAGCACTCTTTAGAAATTGCTGTGTTTTGTTCACGGCGCATTGAGAATGTCAGTTGAAACTATATCAACAATACCTGAACATATCCACTAAAGCTACAAAGGAAAGAAAAACACCAACCACACAAAGAAGCAGAGACGTTCACTACCAACCAAACTTACAGGAAGTGCTCCAAGAGATCAACTGCTACATTTGCACAAGTCTTTCTCTGTGATCCCCCAGAGATTTTTCTGCAGAAACATTTCAGCAAAAAGTCTGAGGCGAATACTGAGGACGTTTACATCCGCTGATACCACCTGCCAGAACAGCTCAGGCAAATTTGTGCTTGGCAGCTTTACTTTAACATCATGTGTAACGGACAAATGAAAAATGTATAATCCTTCAGATAACTTTTTGATGCTTAGTCTGATTATTACAGTTCTCCTGGAGGTCAAAGGCCACTCCTTTTTTAAGTTCCTAAACTGAATAGATTCTTTCACTCTCCACCTTTGAACAAGTTTCTTCTTTTTTTTTCATACTGCTTTACAAAAAACGAAAACATAACGTCCTTGGCAGAGGTAATAAAACAGCTCAACAAGTTTGGTGGCTTTGGTCCATGTTAAGATTGCGAAAACTGTTTTTCATAGATTATTCTTGTATTTCTCACATGCTTGGTTACAGAGCACCTGCCGTGAACTTTAAATGTGAGTTTCATTCAAACTGGATGAAAAAGATAACGGATCACTGTCTTCTTGTCCCAAGAGGACAGATATAGTCCATACAATCACAACCTATAGGATCATTGAAATTTTAGGATTCTTCAAGTTGCTCATCACCTCTAATTTTAATCAGAAACACTTCTGCCAAACAGCGAGTAAAACCTACAATTTATAAAACCAACATGCAGCAGTTAGTACAGTACCACTGTATTTCAAACTGTATTAAGATGATGCCGTTTCTCTCTCCTTCCCTCTCTCTTCCTTCCCATATGGATCAGTTTAAACGCACGATGGTTTGGCCCACTTTCACAATGTCACAGGACATTTATCTTTATTCCCTTCTTCCTGTCCGTACCTTATAGAGAAATGGCTTTGACAGATGTGCTCTCTGCACACTAATGTAGCTTTTCTCTCTCTCTTGCACTTTGCTGACATGCTTTTCTGGCTTGGGCCTTGCTCTGTGCCTGTGAATACCTATAGAGCTTTCCATCTGGAAATTTTATCCTTTCACTCATAGCATAAAAACCATTTCCCCCTGCCTCCTTTTATCCCCTTCTTTTCTGTTTCTTCTAATCACAAATATAAGCACTGGCAAAGCAACTGGAGCCAGTTTACTGATATATATTTAAATACGTGTGCCCAGCATTGATAACATAAAAACTTTTATTGAATATAACATTACGAGAGCTTTAAGAAAATGGAAAAATACAATATTATCCATAAGGAAAGGTTTATTTCTTGCTTCAGTTACTGACAAAAAACAGTGAGTCAACCAGCAGCTGGTTCATGAAAGCTTTTTGTTGACAGCTCTGGCTCACATTAAGGGATTTTTTTTCTTTTTTTTTTTTTTTCTTTTTTTTTGGCTCTCAGCAGAAGTAGCAGCATAAATTTGTCAAATGTACCCAGCGATTACTTGGTTTCATCCACAGAAACCCCAGAAACAGAAGCTCAATGCGTGTGATAACCAGGGGACTGAACACAGCGAAAGCACCACCGCAAACTTTTTTACTGTGTTTACTGCTTCTCAAATTATCATATGGATCAAAATTTCAAATTTAAAACAAATAAGCCTGAAAATGTCCATTAAAGCTGGTTTCAAAACATCTGACTGGTAGACTGCTGTTGGGAGTCTTGACGAGTTGTGGTCCATGTGACTAATAGACAGCATGAAGATGATGTAATGTCATCTAAAAGCAGTGTAAGAAAAAATGAACCCTGTCAAGAATCATCCTAAAGTCCCAATTTGTAAAACCAGGGGTACATGTAAACACAGTATGGTATTCATAACTATGTTTTCATTAGTCTAGAAGGCTCAAGTCTTCAGATCCATCTAAAGGCTTGAGTCTACTCTAAACCACACAGCACCATTATTGCTTTATGACGGAAGCCGTTTTTAAAGTCCTGACAGATTTTCAAAATGTGAGAGACCACAGGTGATGACAATAAATAAACAAATAAATCAATGAGTGCCACATTATGATCCAGACAGCATCCCACACACTTAAAGACTGAATTGGTAATCTATCAGGATGCAGGCTGTTTCTAGCTCTCAAACATGACTTTAGTGTAAATTGTCTAATTGGCAGAACTGGGACCAAAATCCATTCAGTCTTCTTTTGTAGCATGTGGCAGGCATTAGGAGTCACTCTATCTGACCCACCGGACAATTGTATTAACTTCTTTAAAGTCTGCACAGACTAGTCCTGGCTCTCTTCCCCAAGAATATTTCACAAAGAACCAGACTGGGTGTACTTAACATCTTTAGATGAATCAACTGAGTCTCAGTAAAATAGCCAGGTAAAAGTAATCTGTTTGTGATTATGGACACAAATTGAAAGTTGTGCTTTGTACCATGAATAAATTGCACAGTCTGAGTAGGAAGTTTATTTTGTGTCTCAAGCACTTTTTTCTTTCTTTTGCCAAGAATGCAATTATTTGTCACCTAGTAAGCAAGAAGAAAGAAGACAAATGAAATGTAATGCGTTATTAAACTGTCTTTTTTGCTGCATGCCATGACATTTTCATACCCAAATACTTTTTAAGCACCTGAACTACAGAAAACAGCAACTCACAGCGACTGAGAGTGACAAATCTCTTCAAAGAAAATTCTGAATGCAAATTCAACACAGGTCTTCAGTTTAACTGTCACTTATATAGCTCCTTGTTCTGCATAGGGCCGTTATAGCCATTCTTTTCAAAATGACAACTCCAACAATGTGAAAACAATCTGACGATGAAAACAGAGCTGCTCAGTGTGATTCACTCCAGATTACATGAGTGTGCAGCTGCCTGACATGAATTTATTGCAAGTCTACTTTTTTTTCCAAAAAAGGTTTTGGACCCAAGATTGCGTTGGTTCACTCAATGCTCTCATTTTAGTCTCTATCAAACATCTGCTACAACCTTTTGCTTTTTGTGAACATAGCAAACTTGAATTGAGTCTTATGCTTTGTTACTGATACCAAAAAGGTCTTTGAATTCGAGAAAATTATGAGGGGCAGTAAAAGATCAATCTTCTGATGTTACAGTAATGAAAACTGTTAAGAGCCAGAGCAGAAACCTACACATTCCCTTTTGCAGGTGGTGCAACAAGCATCAAAAGCTCAAAGTAATGAAAACACATGGCAAGCTTGTAAAAACTCATTTGAAATTGCCTCTCTTTCTTTTTTATTGTAACCTGAATACGTCATGGGAATATCTCTAAATTTAAGTTATATATTGCAGTCAGTTTCTTCATCAGCTGCTTTTGCTTCGAAACTCCGAGGAACATTTGTGTCAAGCCTCATACGTTTGCCAATATTTGACCTTGATCGGTGTCTAGACGAGCCGAGACACACAGACAAAGCCCGAGTGCTCCTCCCGACTGCGGCGTATCAGATGAAATGACCCCGTCTGCCTCCACTCCACTTATATAAGAAAGGATTGCACAAGTAAAAGACACCACAAGGAACAGACAGATATGGTTCAGTGGCGTTCTGTGTATATTTTATCAGGCGTTTGAGATACAGTATGTGTGAAGGGTGTTTCAAAGAAAGGATGTGGATGGGCCTGTATGTCAAAGAGGGATGGAGGCAGACAGACGGAGCTGGAAGAGGAGGAAGCAGCAGAGGCTGTACACATTCTCCGATTGGGGAGGGAGGGAATGATTTATCACCTCGGCGCAGCTTCAAAGTGTAAACTGTTTGGGTTGTTAAAAAAGTACATTTTATACAACTACTTTGGCACCGTTTCTGCTGAAAGTCACAGCAGTCAAGTTAATGCAGTGAATTAGTTTGAGAACAGAGAGGGAGCCGGCAGGAGCTGCAGACATGGATATGAGGGAGGAGGAGGAAGGGGAGGTGTGGGTTTGACTCAAACACCAAAAGGACTGCTGGAGCTGCTTCCACACTTCAAGGGCTTTAGTGACAGGGAAGTTGCTCTGTTCAGCACCATCAGCAGTTTTGTTCAAGCATGTGTGTGTGTGTGTGTGTGTGTGTGCCTATCCACAGGGAATGAAAACTCCCTATGTTGTTGTTCCATAAAGCAAGGACACTTTGCTCCATAGACTCAAAGGACAAGAGCACATATGCTCTACACAGACTGCAGACCAGTGTGCACAGATGTCAATGATTCGGATACATTTGGTGAACTTATTCACTTTACTGCTAAACACGTTTTATTAAATTCAAGCTATTTCTTCACTCAACTTTTACGTGAACATATTCACTGTGTAACCCTTTTCTCAAGCTTAATTGTCTCTAAAAAGCTCTTAACTATCCTTGATTAATACAATCATGTGCAAAACTTAGCTCTCCCTCCTATATTTTTTTGCCATCTAATCGGAGTGGCTCTTATTATTAGACAAATACAGATTCAGATAAACTACAACACATAACTTTTTCCCATTCCATTTCTTATATTTAAAAAAATGATGCTATTAGGGAAAAATATTAAGCCCCTCTTAGATTCTATATATCTATATATGTGTGTGTGTATGTAAATACATATATATA
>JAOWBL010000003.1:11288137-11309461 GCA_028564865.1 Zenarchopterus dispar | reverse complement strand
GAGGCCAGAGTTTGCGTTACCTCATATTAAGTGAGGACTGCAGCACGGTTGTTATGGCCACCAGCCAGCAGTTCATTGATAATTTCTGGGATTTCTAGGCCACAAAGAGACACATTTTTAGACTGCAGTCAGAGGACTGGAAATGGACAGCCTACATCATGCTGCTGTGATGCAGATGCAGCCTTCAAAGGACATAGCTATTGCTACATTTGACTGATGCAAGAATGGCGACCTCACTGAAGATAAAGAGCAGATGCTGGTAGATGGCACTTTTTTCTGTTTTTTTTTTCTTGTTTGTTTTTAATAACTGCACTAGATATCTTGAAAACTTAAGCTAAATCTTCACTTTTCAACCTTGCTATTGTAATTTAAGTGTACTCTCTAAATGTACAATTGATCACTAAGCCTCTATAGGTGCCTCAATCAGAATCAACACAAGCATTCAATTTAACTAACTGTTTTACTTGCTGACGTGCTGATGAGTCAGTGTGTGATGGGCTGAAATGAGGTATTTTCAGAATGTTTGTTATAAAAGGCAGCACACTGTTAAAGAGCCACAGTGGTGTGTTTACAACCACCTTACATGGTCAGTAAATTTGTGTCAGTCAACAGTTTATCTACTGATGGGAGATTAATGGGGGCACTACCCTGTTTATCCAGCCAGAAGCCTCGAGGGCAAAAATGTCCCCTTGTGCTGACAGACAACATTTAACCCCGTGCTGACTGTCCACTTTACTTGACTGTGCTGTAATGTGCGTCTGTCTGCTCAAGTCCCCACTCATCAGAGACTGCTGGTTCGCCAAACAAACTTTCCCCATGACATGCACGACTGCGTCAAAGAAACACACACGCACACACATTACTCCAGACATGCAACTGTCCAGCCCTGGCTGTGCTGAAACACAGCAGTCAGCAGGCACTTCAGCTTCTATTTATTTGTGAGAATAAGTCACTGGACAAATCTTTGAAGCTCCATCAGCAGCCAACTGATATTGGCTGCAGTTGTTGTATTGAGTGTGGCAGAAGTTGCGCTTAATGTCGAAAAACTGCTTCCACAGCACTTTTTAACACAACAGTAAAAGCAGGCAATCTCTCCTCTGAGACACTGTTTCTCTTTACTCACTTGGAAGCCAAAGTAGATCCTATTTTTAAGATGTCAGAGCCATCTTCATAAAAACAGAAAATAAAGCCTGTGTGAAAACTGCACATGGAAAGCATTGCAGCAGGTTACTGACAACAAAAGAAGAAGTTATCCTACTTTCCTCCTTTCATCTGTTGGTGGTCTCAAACTTCACACTGTCAGATCTCTACTCCTGATCCTTTGTCTCCACTCAATCTGCTGGCATGTGATAAAAGTTCAGTCTCACTTCTCAAACTTTTTCCTTTTTATTCTCTTATAATCCCCTCTCTTAACTCAGTAAACTATTTTCACTGTGTTTTATTCGCCCCTGCAAAGCTGCAAAGGCAGCTGCTGTGGCTGACATCAGTGAGCATGAATTGGGCTGTCTGCCATACCAGTGGTATTTCTATTTTTCTTTGCTTGCTCATGCCTCATGATTTTGTGTTTGGCTTTAACTTGACCCTCAGAGTGCCAAAATCACCCCCATGCAGCCATAGCACACTACTCTGGAGAGTCAGTGAATGTATCTGTGGTGTTCAAAAGCACATTTGTATTGATTTAATGGTATATTTATCTTCTGTACCTTTAGTATGATATTCGGTATGATTTGTATGATCTTCTTGTGGAGACTTGTTGTGATCTCGTCTCACTGCATGGTGTTTTCCATACTTCACTACAATATTCCAGGTCAGTTTAAGCTTCTGTGTCTCATTACAGTAAAAATACATTTAAGGACAGAATTATTAGCCCCCAAAGAGTTATGTTTCCTAAAATACCAGCCAATAATTGCACTGTTTATAAAACTTTCCATTGTATAAAAACTTTCCACTTCATCGCAGTGGCCTTCATCACCCAAGAAGATGTCCATTGCCATGGCCAAACTAAGGTTTGCATATGAATATCTGAAAACATTTGAAACACAGGGATGATCTCTGGAAATGTGTCATTTGGTGTAAGTTTGAGTACATGGTTCTCTCCCCACAGTGAATTGTGGTGGCAGGAGTGTAATACTGTGAGGCTGTTTCAGGAAACCTTGTTTGGTATGGAGAACCAGATGTGCCATGCAAATGGTAATAAGGCATTGTCATCACCACTTATTAACTGAGAGATAAAAATATGTGTTACTAAATTGGATTACAAATTAGTTTGTACATACATAAAAAAGTCCTAAGTGTTTACTTATTGAATCTTGAAGCTCTTTGACCAACAGCTTTGCTGCATTCAAGGACCTGAGTTGCATTGTTTAAACTGTTTTTCTTTGCTCAAGGCCCAAAATGCTGTGGAAAAGTGAAAAAGAGAAGCTAAATGGAGAAGGTAATAGATTTAGAAAATGTAATTTCAAAAAGGATTTGGAAAAGTAGATTAAAAAAATGAAAATGGAAAACAGAATTACCTTTTTAAATGCCCGAACTGAAAATGAATCCCTTAATGAATTTTAGAATTTAGCTATTTATTTAAAAAAAGAAAAAAAAACATTTCCAAAAAGATTTTAAAATTTCATTGGTCAATAGTTAATTTATTATATAATTTCATTTTTAAAGCAAAATAAAATATTCTGTAAGAATACACTTTAGAAATCAGATTATTTATTCATGTATTTATTAACTAATAGGAAATCCAATTTAATAATATATGTTTGTCTTTCCTAATTAATAACTTTTGCTTAGACTCCTGGTCCTCCACAATTATGAAAAGAAGAAATTATTTGAACTTTTTTCAAAGACACCAAACTCATGTTCCTGGAGGTGCTGTCTCCGGCTCCAGACCTCAGACCTGTCAAGAATATCCAGAGGAATCTCAAGTTACTGTCCATGCTTGGACATGGGCCATGCAATTTGGATAAGCTGGAACAGTATACAGTGGTAGATATAGTAATGTCTTCAAGAAACATGCCGCCTTAGTTAGGAACTAGCGTAAGAGTTTGTTGTTAACCATTAGTAACAAATGCTCCATTATTAATTATTATTTGTTAAAGGGTAGATAATTTTGCCCTAGGAGTTTTCTTTTTCTTGTTACAATTGAACACATCACATTTTTTACTGCCTTTGTCTTTTGGGATACAAAAATAAAAAAAAAAAACTATCAATACATTTAGTTATAGTCATTTCAATAGAAACCTTAAATAAAAGCAGTTCTGACTTCCCAAATTATCTTAACCTTAACCATACATGCTTAAATACAATAGCAGAAAATGTGCATTTGAAAACCACCTACTGTTAGATAAATGTAACTGAGGAGATAAATGTGTAGGAGGAGATGGTATATATCCATGTAAAATACAGGATCTTAAATATCACCCCTGAAAACAGTACACACTTGGTGATATAAATAATATTACTCTTTACTAGGATTAACCAACCTGCAGAAAACACTCTTGTGGAAGCAAGAAGGGGGTACTTAGTCTTGCCAACACAGGATTAAAAGAAAAGGTTTTGCATATGACAGGATGTGTAAACCATTTTAACAATGAAAATAAATGGACATGTATATAATTGTTTTATGTACTTTTGCTCTGAAATGCTGTAATTCTGTACGTTCACATAAGTGCTCTTTAACTTTTGGCCTATCTTCTTACTCAGTTTATACAAGTCAAAAAGTGAAAGGGTGGAGTGGTGAGTACAGAAACAGATGTCTTTATGTGGATCTGTGAATGAGCAGGTCAATGGCGGTGAGGAGGACGTCCTTGTGTCTTTATGCCCCTGCATCAACCTGACTACGACCTTTCCTGTCTGAAGCTGAGAAACCTCACATACACTTCCTGTGTAATGTCAAGCTTGTTGCAGACATGTGAGATGGTGTGTGTAATATGTCTTATCTTTCTTATTACCAAGTCTGAGATGTTGCAGGAAAGCTGGAGACAGAGAAATGGAAATAATTACCAGTGACTCCAGTGGAATTAGGCATAAATTGATACATACTAAATACTGTAGCTCAGGGGTCTCTGTCTGTGTCTTTCTTGTCAGATGTATTAGACAAATGAATGCATCTAGGAGGAAATAATTGGATTTGGGAGCAGTCTCCTGCACAATCCACTAGGACAGACAAATACTCCTCCAACACCCCCACTCTTCTCTGTTTGGCACCCACACAGACAGGCACACACTCCTCCTCCTTTATTCCAGTCATGCCTCACAGAAATGTCTGCCACCCCCCACCCTGATGGATCAGTCTATGTCCCTTATCCTTCACACACACACACACACACACAAGCTCCCCAGTGGATTTCAGCCTCTCTTGGATACAGTGTTTCCATGGCAGCCACGTTTTCTGCACGTGTTTAATCAGACAGGGTGTGAGAAAGAGGCCACTCCTAACAGTTCACTGGCTGCCTATTGATTGGTTGTCTGCAGCCACACTCATCACCAAACACTCCCATGCACGCATCCACACAAGCGTAAGCATCCCACATCAAATTTGAAACTCTGAAGAGCTTTGAAATAAGAATAAATGTTTTTGTTCAGCAGGGCTTTACCTCACTGAGAAAAATATGGTTCCCTCAATATGTTCCCTGACAGTTATTACTTGTAATTGCTGTAACCAGGCAAAGGTGCTTCATTTTCGATTTAAAAATATATTTATATTTTAAAGTGACAAACCACACTAATTAATTTTCAGTTCCAGCTGATTTTATTTCCTTCTTAGAAGAAAAGAAAATCAAATAAAAAAAACAACAATCTGTACAGAGGTCTGAGAGGCAGTGATTGACCCAAACATTGGCTGGTTTTGAGCAAAAGACATCAAATGATATTGGCATGATAGGACAAAACGTGATCATACACAACATATTGCACAAGTAAAGAAAAAAATAGGACAATAGAAAAAAAAATGTCTTGAAGCTTTAGGAAAAAAAATTCCTGGACCACAATCATCTTTAACATGAGGATGTCCAAAGATGGCTGTCCTAGTGCCTGTCGTTGATCATCATCATCATACATAAAACACACAATCTTTGCTTATAGTACAGTCAGTTTACATAAATATCTTCATGTTATTATTCTTTTAAAAATCTTAAACACAACAGCTATAGCTACATATACCTGAATCAGAAATACAAATGCTATTTGCCATGCCATAATATAGGAAAACAATTAGCCTGCTATTCTTAGCCAACAGGTACAGAAAGGTTAAATACTATTTTTTTTTTTAATGCAATTTGCGCAATAACAGATGAAGCACTTCATACATCTCCCTCCCTCCAAATAGGCAAAGTGGAATGAGTGTGAAATTCCATCCAGTGGTTCAATAAAACTTATCTCGATTTAAAGAAAAGAACTCAAAGAAAAGCACACAGAGGTATTAGCTCTATCCAAACAGTGACTCTCCGTTTGTGTGTCTGGGTGCTGGAAACACAGTCACCACTCGGACTGGGAGCCTCAGCGGCGCTTTGTTTACTTGGCTGGTGAAACTGGAGTCACTGTGCTGTTAAGAAGCATGTGGGTAAATACTGTAAACACTGTGTGAGGTCAGATTGTGCCAAACAACCCCCCCTTTTCCCTCTCTGCGCGACGAAAACACCGATGTAGATGCAAACAACAATGTTGTATAGACTGCCTACTTGCCGGAACTCCCCCCCTTCCCTGCCGCCCCCCACCCCCACCCGCCGGTTTCTATAGATTTTGTACAAAAATACAAGTAGAAAATCATGACACACTCAAAATCTCATTAAAAGTGAGAGAAGTTTTTGAATAAGACACACTTCTAGCCCTTCCGCGCTGGATACAGACAGGTGTATGTGCACAAACACAAACGGGACCTGTTCGAGAACGATACTTCTATGTATAAAAACGTTTGGCCGGTATAAAGACATCAATATATAAAAACAGCATCTGACACAGGAATTACAAAGTTGAAGCTTTAGGCAGAAAAGGATGCGCATCGCGGAACATTGGTCCTGAATTGTGCACTGAGTGTTTAAAAGGAAATAATAATAATTAAAAAAAAGTTCAGAAAGGGTTTCTGAAGTTTTGAGTCAGTCTTTTAAGTCCTGCCGTTGAGAGAGAAGCTGGTGATAGTGAATTGTGTCCTAATGTCACACAAATTGCGCAACTACGCAGCAATGATCATTTTATGCATTTAACAACAACAAAATCCTCCTTTCTGTAAGAGGGCATGCGAGTTGATACTAAAACGACTCGGAGTTTGGAGAGAAAAAGGAACTACACCTGAATAGCAACTTGATGGTCAATGTTAATTGGCTATATCTTAAATAAACCCCCCCAGTGTGGCCCCAAAGTAACATCAAGACTCAAAGTTCAGTCTCAGTCCTCTGCGGGTTGGCGCTTCTAGTCCGTGCGCTTCTCTGCTCCACGCTTACATTCACTCCTCCTCTGTGTCCAAATGCAAACTAAGCATTTCCCTCGTGTGCGCGTTCCCGTCAAGCGCTGTCCAAGTCTGTGAGCAGCGCGTACCTTGGCGTCAACGTGCGCTCAGGCCACCTCTTCTTTCCCATTTTCACTTTAGTGAAGGAATGGCAGAAATCTTCTGGTCTGGATGCACACGCGTGTCTCGGAGGGGGTTAGAAGAGTTCAAACGAAGGAGGGGGCGGCGCGGTTGCCACTCCACAGCGGCTCCTTCAGTTGCTGAACACCAGGTTAGAGATGGTGGACTCCAACCACTCTCCTGAGATCATCTCGTTCACCTCCGGGGTACAGTAGTCGGAGAAGTCAAAGTGAGATCCCGCCCCGCACTCCCCGAAGCTCCAGTCCAAGTCCCGATCCAGCTCTGCGTCAGAGAAACCCATGCCGCCCAGTGACATGCCCTCAAAGCCGGGGCTCGGGTTCAGGTCGAGCCGCTCGTCTTCAAACTCTTCATCTGATGAAGAGGATGACACAGATGAGGAGGAGTGAGAGGCTGACGGTGTCGGGGAGCAAGCGCGGGCGTACCTGAGGCGCGCAGTGTGCGGCGCCTCGCTGGAGCCCGGGCTCTGCTCCTCATACAGGCTCAGCGGATCGTTGGACTCCGCTGAGCTGCTCAGGGTGGGACTGGCAGGGACCCCCACGGAAGGGGGCCCGCTCTCCAGGCTGCCCGCTCCACCGAACGCGTGAGCGCGCCTCGCTTCGCCTGTACGCTTTTCCGGGATCTGCCTGGCCCCGGACACTGACCTGGATTTGAAGAGCGACTGGTGGTCGCCGGGAGAGTCTTGCCCCGGAGCGCTCTTGACGCAGCCCTGTTTGTGAGTCCTGCTGCCTCCCTTGGACGCGGGGCTTCTTTTGACACCACTTTTGGCGCTGCGCTCCCCGCTCTTCTCCGCCTGCTTGCTCGCCCCGCTCCCCGTCTTGACCTTCTTCCTGGGCCGGTACTTGTAATCTGGATAGTCGGCCATGTGTTTGAGCCTGAGGCGCTCCGCCTCGCGGATGAACGGGATCTTGTCAGTGTCTTTGAGCAGTTTCCAGCGCTTTCCCAGCCGCTTGGAGATCTCGGCGTTGTGCATGTCCGGCGACTGCTCCATGATCTTCCTCCTCTCGATCTGCGACCAGACCATGAACGCGTTCATGGGTCTCTTGATGTGGCCCGTGGGAGTTTTGCACCACGTTAAGTCGCTGCGCTCCCGGGAGGACGGGGACTCCGACATCGGAGAGGCATCCATCTCCAAGTCCATCTCTCCCGTGTCCGTGGAGTCCCCGCCGGGAGAGTGCGCGTGGGCGCTCTCCGTCTGGCTCATGTGCTGTACCATCCCTTCCTTCAAAGTGTCTCTAACAAACTTCGAAGTGCTTTAAAGAAAAGAGGGGAGAAAAAGAAGCCTTTTGTGGCTTTCTCCAAAAATATTCCTCACTTGTTATTTCAGGCGCAAAAAGTTCACCCAAGTTTCTTCCGTCTTTTTTTTTTTTTTTCAGTTCAGACTGTTTCAAGATAAACTTGGTATCTTAACTTCTATCAGTGCGATTCACTGAGAAAAGAAACACATCCTGGAACAGCTTGGTAACAATTCTCAACTGCCTGTCCGGCTGAAAACTCGCCCCGCGAGGCGTAAAGCGCGCCTTTGTGGGCTGCAGTCCCCTATGTGAACCTGGTTGTCTGCAGCGCAGCTGCTCTGTGCGGTTGAGGAACCATGTGGTTGAATGGAGCGACTGCGCTTTCTCATAGTCTCCCTGTTTCCAGCGCGCTCTGTAGTGTTACTGTAAACACAACAACGAGAACCTCGCTCTTTTATATCCTCATCGCGAGACATCCAGGCCAATCAGAGCCTGTCTCCATCCCAATTGTTCACCAAGGCCGCTCCCCCACTGCTCTCCCATTGGCTGAAAAAAAAGGGTAATAATAATAATAATAATGTGCATTGAGGATCCTTGTGTCTGACCTCATTCCTGCCAGACTCCACTGGAAGAAAGAGGAACTTGGTGTGCATGTGTGTGTGTGTGTGTGTTTATACAAGCGTGTTCTGTAAAGGAACACATGGTAATGTCCTTGCCTGGGCTGTAAGGATATACTTAGAACCACATTTTCATAGGGATGAGTGTTGTCTAAAATTAGGTGGTGTGTAATATGTGGTGGCAAGAAAATGCTGAAAAAACAGAAAGAGCACCCACAACACCTAGTGTTAGTCAGATAAACTCGGCCAGCCTGTTATTTACAAAACATTACGACACCAGCTGGCATCGTGACATCACAAAAGCAGTTGGGCTGATGATGGGTTGTTTTTATTTACAGTTCACATCAGTGCACTGTGGTAAACCAGACACCAGAGAGCCAGTCTCTTTTTTAAGGAAAGTTGTGTTTGAGTGTCAAAAAGGAAAAAAAAAAGAAGAAAGAAAAAAAACCTTCATTCCAGCAGCTTCTCACACAGATTCCTCCTCCTTCCCAGAGCTTTCATGTTAACATGTCAGTGTCATGTAGGATGACAATGCAGCCTGAGTCGCTAGATGTCAGGCTGGAGCCAAAGGAAGCAGGCGTGCATTGCGCACATGCATGTGCTTGTGTGTTAACGTGTGCGGGAGATTTCTCTCAGACCTTTAATTGCCTGCTTTGGGCTGCCATCGTGAAATCATGCAGGTGATGTCATCATCTGGTACCGAAGGCTTCCTTTGATCATTTGAGCAGACCAGACTGACTGGAGAGTTTCAAGGAAATTAGAAGCAAAAGTGAACACAAACTCTATCTGTTTTCTTGACTCAGACCTTCTCATGTTCTCTCGAAACATCAGTTATGGACCTGTGTTTAATCACGGTTATGGGGAGACACGATAAACTCTTTAAAAGTACCCACTCAACACCTTCCCCTCCATCTGTACTTACATTGATCAAACACGTAAATAATGATGAGCTCCCTCCTTGCTCTATGTCTATAGTTGCCCCATTTACAAGAGCGCACCTGCCGCTGGATGAAGCTCACTATCTCTGTTTATGTGCTACCAAGGCTTGAAACACATACCACACACACACATTGGTGTGAACACACAAGGGTTTGTTTAAACAGGTGTTGCAGGTATATCTGTAATCTTATCTGATGTGTGAGAAGCAGCTGTCAGGTAGCTTTCCACCAGCAGATGCTCTGCTGTGACAGCGCCAGGAGCCTCCTCGCCAAGTGTGTGCGCCTCAGATACACACCGCCCGCGCCGTCTCAGCTCTGTTGATGCCCGGAGGGTTGGTGTCACTTTGACAGAGTGAGGCGGGACACCGGAACAGTTGTGTGGCACCAGTGAGAGTTTGATGTCCGGCAGTGTTTTCACGAATGATAGCTTGAAAAATTAAGTTCATTTGTCTTTCTTAGCTAAATAACACCAATATGTGTGAAATGGCATTTTGTTGACCCCTCCGACATTGAAATTGCTCCAGGAGCATTGCTAAAGTTACTGCTGTTACAGAAAAGAAGGAATAATCACTTTCTCTCAGTTGACTGACAGTTTTTAATATGCAGTTTTGAATAAAACATAAGCATTAACCCAAAATGTGCGGGTAACCCCGGAGCACCCTGAGGGCTAAATGAGAAAACAGCATGTGACTGCACATGAACCGAGGCCTTCATGACTAAAAAAACAACAACAAAGAAGTCAGAGCACAGTCATCATAGTGTGTAGTACAAAGTGAGTTATGACACTAAGAATTTAAATACCAGAGAGCGAAGAGGCAGAAAGGGAGGGAGCTGACGAGAAAGCACGTGCCAGCGAGCGGAGGTACTCATTACTGCGTACTTGCCTTTTTCAGCTGCCTAGGAATGACGCGCCGCTCTGACCTGCCTGCTCGTCATCCCAGAGGCGCAGACACAATAAGGCCTTTGTGTGTCTGTGTGCGTGCACACATACGCCTGGCCCCAACCGAACTGGAGCTTTTCCAGGGCCTGAAAAGTTTGAAAACCAGTGGGAAGTCCCCTCCACCCTGCAGTTAAACAGAAAAACTGAAGTGTAAGCATTGATTTGCATACACACACACGCACACACACACACACACACACACATGCGCTTACTTGTCTGTGACTCATTCATGGTCAGTCTGTCCCCTCTGGGTTTTGTGTGGATGTGGCAGACAGTGCAGGTGGCCATCTCGCCATATCACCCAGCCACTGCTGTCGGCCCTCACACAACAACACCAAAAACGTTGTTAATTTTCAAGTTACCAAGAAACATCCAGTACCAACCAACTCCGTTCATTCCTCTGTTCCTTCCTCAGCTTTGACAATAAATATGGATAGAGACATCCTTGTCACTGCCTTCCTTGTTTATTTATTCACATTTCATCTTGACAGGACCATTCAGTTGAATGAAACCATGATTAAAACCTCTTTATTCACCTCTTTGATGATTTCTGAGGCCTGATTTTACTTTTGCACTTTTTCTTGGATTCTATAACACTTTGCATGCCATTTTATATGAATTTAGACCAGTCAAATGTATGAACATATAAACTCATCCACTTTCTGGTTATATTTATAGTATTTCTCTTCTGCTGATGACCAAAAAGCTTTTTTCATTTCATTTGCTGTTGTATTCTCATTAAAATACAGAGAACGAAATGGAAAAGAAATTTCTCAGCTTTCTTTTTTCTCTACCCTTTTCTCCTTGATTGCAGCATTCTCTGTTTCATCATGTTAGCCATAAAGTCCAAGTGGGTAAATGCTACATGGATACACTTTGACAAATGAACCAGAGGCAAAGTAAAGAGTGAAAAAGTGAGACAGTAAACAAAATGTTGATAAAGAAATCTCCGCTTTCTTTCTGAACGGAATCAGGAGGCTTGAGGCAAACTAGGCAAGATGTAAGAAAGGCTCGAGGTGTGGTCAGGCCTGCGATGCCACGCCCCGGGAATCCCCTACATCCCTCGCTCTGGATGGTGACGCGGCGGGTCAGATGGTTAGTGTGTCACACCAATGCGCTCAAACTCACACCAGCACACAGACACACACAAACTCGCAGAGAGACAGAGTCAGCTGAGTAGCAAGAGTACCACTGCAGGACCCAGACGCGCTGCAGTCAAACCGAGAGCACACATACAAACTCACATACTCCTGCAGCAGGCGAACTCCGATACAGATAATTCTTTTGGCAAGCATTGTTTAAAAACCAGAAGAGAGAAAAGGAGCAGAGAAGGACAGCAGAGAGGAGAATGGTTTTTAGGAGATGCAGAGGTCATCAGTGAAGCTTCCTGCTCTTTTGCAAATGCCGCCGTCCATGCAGTTGTTGGTCACCATCAAAACGGAGGACGAGTAGGATGCTCAGCCTCGCAGGACCTCCATCAAACCTGGACCTGGACCTGCATGGAGTAACACAGAAATGGAAATATTCTAAAAGAAGAAAGAATGAGTACAGTTGTTTCGCTTTGCTTGGTTTTGGATTTTGCTGGGTGGCTGTGTTGTTTTGTTTATTCTTTTTGGCAGAAACAGTGATGGTTCTGTGAATTATGGGTCTGGGAAAGAGACACAGCACTTCATGATGAAGTTAGGTGGTGAAGGAAGGAGGGAGTAGCAAAGGATGGCATGTCTGTTTGGAATTGGAAGGGGAATTTGGATATTTTCCCCCAAATGTGTCTGTGGCGCAGATAAAGACAAAGCGGCAGCTGCAACATTGGTCTCTCCTCCACTTGCTGCATAGTTGCTGTCCATTCTCCCGTTCACTCATGTGCAGCTGCATCACACATGCAAACAACATACACTGACTAAGCACTTAAAAGTACACAGACCATCTCGAATCACCCCTGAACCCCCTCTCTCCCCTAGAGTGGCACAGGCGCAACGTCCTCCAGGGCGAGTCATGTCAGGCGGCGGCGATCCGTGTCCTCACATCGCCCAGGGTGTGATGTCCTCAGCTCGGGCGTGGAGGCGGCCGTCTTGGGGGTCGATGGCGACCATGTTCTGAGGCTCTCTGCAGCTCCAGACGCACTGACCTACATCAGCCTTAGTCAGACGATGAGAGACTGAGAGAGAGGCAGGGAGTGAGAGAGAGAGAGAGAGATGATGATGATGGAGGGGGGGAGGGGGATAGTGAGAGGATGGGCGGGAGATGGGTAAGAATACACTGAGCAGAAGAGGTCTGGCTGCAAAACCGTAACATTCATATTTATTAAAAAAAAAAAAGCAACATGCAAAAAGGAGTGAGGAGATGAAAACACCAACAAGGAAATATGGCCCGATTAAACTCGCCGGCTCAAATCCATAACTAAACTGGTTTTCACATGAAGGAAATAAAATAAAATAAAAAGAATCCACACGCTTTATTCACTTTTACCCTTTTTTGTCTCTCGTTCCTCCCCATGTAGCTTCCAGTTCCTCTTCACTCATTCTCTTTCTCTCTTGGTTTTCATCGAATATCATCCAAAACGTCTCTCACTGAAGGATTCGTCCATCTCTGGCAGTCTGCCTGTCTGTCTGCTCTGGCTCTCAACTGCAGAAAGAGAAGAGGAGGGGAGGAGGTGTGTGTGTAGGTGTAAGGGTGTACATGAAGGGAAAGCTTTTCTCGTGCAATTGTTGTATCTGCATCAACTCTCTTCTGCTTAATGCAGGAAAGCAGAGTGCAAGAAGGTAATTTTTTTCCCAATAACGTGTATTTGTATCACTGTCTGCAGTGCCTCTCTTTCATGACTGCAATGTTTGTCCAGCTGGCTGTGGATGATCATTTCTCCCCAATGCCAGAATCGACACTAAACACAGATCAATACCAGCAGTGAAGCAAACACATCTACCTAAAATCAAAGTGGCTTCTTCCAGGACCTTGTGTGGCAGTGGAAGTCAGTTTCTAAAGCAACACATCTCAGCCATACTAATATTGTCTTTATCCTGAGGTGAACGTCTGTCGACCTCAAGGGGTCAGTGAAAAAGGCCATTATGTTAGAAGTTCCAGTGAAATCCACCTGGATCAGTGTACGTTGGTAAGGTCAGTGATTCTCTTAGAGAGCAGAAGATTGAATAGACATTTCAGGTTCTTGATGAGTTGGTCCAATTGTGCCTTCTAAAGCTTTTGTTATTTACTGTAGAGTGTTAGTCCTTGTAGTTCATTTTTAGCAGTAATAGCTCTTGCGTCATGGCTGTGGACATGTTGGAAGAACTAGTTTGTTTAGATTTATACAGTCATTCAAACAAAACACTGGTGGTTAAAATAAAAGGTAAAAAATAACTTTGATCATACTATATTGATAATGCTGCTTTTCTAATGGCAGATGTGTAAGGCAGAAGTACGCATCTCCGTGCATACTTCCGGAAGTATATCATAAGGCAAAAGTACGTCATGTGTGTGCCGCTTGGCTGCAGCAGAACGAAAGCAGCACCTACAACTGCTAGATCTTCTTCTTCTTCCTGCAGCTGCAGCTGTAGAAGGTGCAGCTCTAGTATTCTTACCATGATTGCCATCTAGAAGGTTACAAAATTTCCACAAACATTCCAGCATATAAAACAATAAGACACATTCGTTTGGAGATATTGGACAGCCACCCGTAGGATCTTCTGACCAACAAGTTGAGATTGCCGTGAGTTGCACAAAGGGGTCCCGAACAGTCACCTTCTGACAACAGTTTTTGAGAAATGGACATAGGTATGCTGTTGGTTGATTGTGAGGCACCCTTATAAAGATCACATATACTCTACGGCTAGCATGCAGGAGAAAATCACCTCATTTTCTCAAGCATGTGTCAGGTTGTTCTTGTGAATTAAACAGCAGCCGTACCAAGTTCCTACAAAGGCTGGAGGAAAGTATTCCCCCCTTCACGAATGTCTATGAACTCCCGGTTTCGTGCGAACTGAGAGAGTCATATGAACCCATCATTCGTAGGAACCTTTGTGACCGATGCTTAATCTTCATCCTCTGATCTTTCCAGGCCAACTGACAGCCAGTCACTGTGATCTGTCAGGACAGCTAACAGCCCAATAAAATGTGTTGTCCTTGAAACATGAATGCTCTGTTTGGTTTTTATTTACAGAAGTTATACTGAGAAGTCGATGCAATGCTTAGCGCCAAGCAGGAAAGTTGACAACAGCTAGCCATTAATCAAAAGACCACACCATTAATTATACATATATTTGTTGCTTCGTGTCATTTTACCAGATGTAGTGCAAACAAATGAATATTAAAAAGTTTTTTGGCTGTAAATGTTTATTTCTTCTGTAGATAAATATTTTAGCATGAGGGTCAAAGGAAAATAATTCATTTTTGGAGCGAACCCCTAGAGGTCAGTAGAAGAACTGCAATGTTTTCTTGTGGACGATAACCTAAACTTCAACACAGGAAGGGACCAAAGAGACGGTAGCTATATGCAAAATGTTTTCAATGTAGGCAAAACTCTGATGATTTTATCATACAGATAAATTATTTTACTGTAAATTTTAACCTTTTGTTTCATTTCTTGGCCTACAAGAAAAATTAACTAATGCGAAAATAGTCATAAGATAACTGGCATTCAGCAGCTCTCTCCTCGTCAGATATCAGGAATAGCTAAATACTGAGGAGGGCGAGGCCAGTTTCAGCCAACAGTTACCATCATCTGTGAGAGAAATTTATTTTTCTCCTGTGTCACAGAAGTACAGGCTACCTACGGCAAAGTGCAATATCCTTTTTTTCTTTGTTTTTGGATACAGTTAAAGCATTTAATCAGAAATAAGTCTTCACTGCATTTTAGTAGCACCATGGCACTTTATTTATTATTTCCTTATTTATTTGGTTTACCTCTGTGTTGTACTAAAGCTACATGTTCAACATAAAAAACATTAAAAATAACCAACTTAAACCTAGACGTACTATATTTGATATGTGAATTTCTGAGACCTCTGCACCCATGATAAAAGCTTTTTTTATCCAAATATAAATGAAAATAATTAAGATTAAAGAAAACAGAATAAAACATATCCAATGTATTCATAAAACAAACAACTTATTATTTAGAAAGTGTTACACAGAAAATAGGAGACGTTTTTAATTTCAGTAGATTCAGATTCATGTTCAGGTTTAGAAAAACGTTATTATCCATTACAAGAGCAGCTGAAATTTATCTTTGATGTAGTGCAGATGTTTGGTGGTCAAAACTGTTGCCTCACAGTCAGAGGGTTTCTGGTTCTATTCTTTCTGTGTGGAGTTTGCATGCTCTTCTCGTGCTTGCGTGGGTTTTCTCCGGGTACCCTGGCTTCCTCCCACAGTCCAGAAACATGGATGCTAGATTAATTGGACAGTAAGAGCGTGCATGGAGTGTGCATGTGTGGTTGTGTGTTTATATATGTGGCCCTGCAATGGACTAGTATGCTGTCCAGGGTGTATCCCTGTAATGAGCTGGGAGGCTGCAGTTAACAATGTTGACGGCAGTAGAACAGAATGAGTGTTTTCAGTTAGTTTGTCCTTGCTGGAGGGACTCCATGACAACGGCCTGAGGGGAGGAGCTGGAATGAACTGTGGAGTGGATGTGAAGGGTCATGTGTGATGGTTGGGGGTGTGTGGCTGTATGAGTGTGGAGCTTTAAAAATAAATACGTGTGCTGAATGTTATGATGCTTGCGTGTCTGATTACCGATGGTAGTTTAGATTAGTCTTTAACAGAGAGAAAGGTGTATCAAGATGACTCAACCAATGATCCGTCGACCAATTTCAGAATGTTTTTGCATTGATTGAAACTCTTCAGTTTTCTCAACAGAAAGAGCAGTCTTTAGACTTTTTGTAAATTTAAATTGAATGTGCAGATAAGGACAATATTATCTCCACCTCAGTGCCCAGCTACCTGAAGGCCTCCACCTTCTCCATCACCTGCCTTTTGATTTCTAGTGGTTGGAGCAGCGTGTGAGCAAACATCACCTGGCTGCAGCAGCACACTTCCTTCTTTTTGGAGATGTTTAACTCTGACAAGCTCTCCTCAATGAATCTTCACCAGTCTCTCTTGCCCAGGGAAAGGACTCCTGCTCTGAAAGAGAGGATGCTCTTCCGGCAAGCTCAGTAGTGCAGCTCAAAAAAATATTAAACTAACATTTCATTTTTACCCCTCTTTTTTCTATATTGTTTTTGAAATATCATTCAAATTTGAAAAAGACAGTGCTAAATTCATTTTAAATTCACCGTCAACAAAACCAATCAAACGCTAAATAAACATGATACGAATCTTTTTATTTAGAATTTCAGAGACAGCTAGATTTGGTCGCCAGTCTTATATTTTCTGCATCTTTCCCCAGCAAACAGAGGGAGGTCCCGCCTTTCATCCCTTGAAACAGCTTACTCGAGGGAAGGCTGGTGAGGTTGTCTCCCACTTTTTTAATCTCCCAACATTGTCATCAACTCTGCCACTGGAAAAAGTACATGTAATATCCCTTCAAACTCCTATGTTGTGTAAATATATTTCTGAGCAACAAGCCTGTGATGAGACTGAAAGACTTAGACTTGCCTGAACATTAAGTTATAGATTATTCGACGACCATGGGACTAGCCGATTACACACAGCTCTGTATGTGATGCGATGATGGACTGACTGAGTGTGAACTCGCCTGCAGAATATCTTTTTTACACTCTAAACTGTGCTTGGATGGACCCTGAGAAGCAAAGTATATTTTTTCATAAGCCGTTGGCTTGAACAATATCTCTCAGTTGTCATTAGAGGTAAAATTTCTGTGTCATATAATTTTTTTAAAAGAGATGAGAGATGTAAAGACAAAGAGAGAAATTCACGAGGAAAATAATATGAAAAGTAGAAGCGCTAGGCTACTGACCTGGAAAAATGTTAGGTGGCAAAAGAAAGAAGACAGAACTGTTTTCACTGAAATGATTGTAGGTTAAATAGAAAATATAGAACATAGACCTATTTCTGTTGAGATGCCTCTTCAATGCTCCAGAGTATGTGCACCTTGGCATAGAGCGTTCACATTCATGTTATGTTGCTGGTTGGTTCAGTAAAAGCTAATGGCTACAACGGCACCTCAAAGTTAACCTCTTACTCTAGAAATTGTGAAAGACAAAAATATTCACTCACCACTGCTCTATTTTTAAGAATCCATGAGTCACATTAATGGGGAAAAATGATATTTTTGCTTAGACACTAATCAATGCATAGTACATAAGGCGCTGCATTGATTAGTGTTGATTCAAACACACTTATCTGATTCATATCTTCTTTATTTTCACATATGAGGCCTGAAACTGCTCTGCGAATATTCAAATCCATGTTCTTTTTTTGCATGTCCACTTCTCACTCAATGTTCACACTGGAGTATTTCGGACTGTTGAATGAGTGTGCCGTGTCATTCGGTAGGTTGTTCAGATAAGCTGTTCACAGGGTACTGTGACATCAAATCAGAGTAGAAGTATTCAACTTTACTGTCTGTATCACCTCCCAAGTTCACATCATATTATCTGTGTGACAGACAGTGTTCTGAACTCAATATTTTACTTAGTTACCACCAGAGGTGGCAAAAGTACTCATAATCTATACTTAAATAGAAGTACAGATACTTGTGTGAAAAAAAAGACTGGTAAAAGTGGAAGTACTGACTCACCTTCTTTACTCAAGTGAGAGTAAGGGACGACAGAGTCTTAAATGTACTTTAATAAAAAAGTAAAAAGTACATTTTTTTTCCAGTAATGACAAGGACATCTTTTGATAACTGCAAAACTAAAAATAAATCGGACACAAAAAGCAGGAAATTCTTCTTTTAGTAACCTGGACAGCACTGATACAGATTCAGACAGATTCAGTTTGCTTGAATTTAAAAATAATCATGACTGAACTGACCGGAGGTCCCATAGTATTGCTGAAGTTGCAAAACGACTTCCATAATTTTGTACACCAGAAGTTGGTGGGTTTTACGTTTGCACAAGACAGACAACATTCGCCATGAACCATTCTTGGAGCAACAACATCAAACAGTTTTGTTCAATATGGTCATGGATGGGGACTTGCTTGGTTTTTTCGAATCTGCTGTATCATTGTTGAACTCATCAATACTCCCTGCATCCTTTACTTCCTCCATGTTGCCCTGCAAATTTTCTCATTATCATAACCCATAAAATCCCTTGATTTCACTCTCTAGTCAATGACGTCTTTTGTCATGTCTTCTTCTGTGGAGGTTGGAAAAAGTAACTAGTCTGTTTTGATAATGTAAGGAGTAAAAAGTATAGACTTCTGTGTTTAAATGCAAGAAGTAAAAGTAAAATAAATACAGATATAAGTAAATACACCTGAAAAATCATCTTAAGTACAGTAACAAAATGTTTGTACTTTGTTACTTCCAGGCTCCGTTTACCTATACTACAACTGCATTCTTCTTGAGCTTACACCTGGATGTATATGCATTTACGACTTTATCACCAGATTCATCTGATAAAGTGGCCAGTGAGTGTATAATCCAACATGTATTGTATATTGATGGTATAGCTACACCCCCTCAGAAATGACGAGCGCAAAGTTGCATGAGATTTTTCAAAAGAGCTACACTTTGTGGAAGAAAGGGATGGGGTGGTGTCAAGAGTCTTACTCCACCTCCTGAAGCAGGTTGCTATAAACATAATCCTTTTAAAACATGATATATTTTCACTATGTCACAGATATTTCATGAATAAACTGGGAAACTGTATTAGCTTGACTAAAAAGAAAAGGCACAATGTGAGTAAACCTACAGCTGAAGTGACAGGCTCTCCTATCTTATAGCAGAAACTCTGAATTGATAGAGTCAAACTCCAAAATCAGTCTACATCAAGGTGGAAAGAGACGTCAGTGGTTTCCTCCCCTGTTTGCTGCTGGGAGGGGGGCTCATCAGGTCCAGATGTAAAGAAAAGTGGGTCACCACGCTAAATGTGATCCAGACTCCATACTCTCTTCACATGTACTGAAACCCACTGCTTATAGTTGTGCACATATTTACACTCGCCAAGTGAGACCGTTTTCTTCCTCTGATCCAAAAAAAGCAAAGAATGACTTCAGGATGAATGTGCGTTTGCCTGCTTCCATCTGTAATATATTATTATTTATTGTGGTTTCCCTACAATAAATTTCCCAGTTCTATCATAACCACAGTGTGTGTTTCACATCTTTCAAGTTTGCCTGTTACTCTGAAGTCTGATGTCTTAATTTGCCCCTCGTATGTCATCCAAACTAGTAGCTGCCTTAAACCCCCTAACCCACTCATGGCGGTTGCCTCTGCCATTTATGTGGTTTGGCCCGCAGACCTTTTTAAAGGGGAGTTTATGATCAAAAAGGTCTTATTTTATTTTATTTTATGATAGAATATGAACTGATTTCAGTAACAGTCAGCATGTGAGACCCCCCCAAAAAATGATTAACAGAAGGAGGCTGTTTGTTGAGTCTTTACTTGGGATGTGATCCACGGTATACCACCAGAAATGTTCAAAGCTCCAGGCAGAATACTATTTATACATACAAGGGTATTTTAGGCCGAGACTGCTCTTTCAAAGGCTTCATAGACTTTTCATAGACTTTTTCCAAGTGCTGTCCAACTTGACCTCCTTCTCAGTAAATAAATAAATAAGGCACCATGTCCTTTCATCTTGTTGCCTTCAGCTTCTTTTCTTGGCTGAACACTTTCCATGGAGTGACTGAAAGTGCGATGAAATAACAGTGATATCTAGGTGAACACAGTACACGTAAACACTTTGGCGCAGACTAAACACACACCGCTGGGCAGCCTGGGAAGGGTGTTATGATCGGAGTGGACAGCAAGTGTCAAGCCGTGGGGCACATCAGCTGTGTTACGATGCGCGAGGGGTCAGCCATCTGAGGAGACGTGTGTATGTACTTGTGTTCATGTCACATTGCCACACACGTAGGTCAATCTCTCACAATGCCCGGCTTGCATTGCATTGATTGGTGTTTTTGTTTGGTCACAACGAGTAATGTTCAGTCCCAAATCAGAAAAAGCCGAGCTGATATTCCAAATGCAAATAAAATAAATGAAGTGATTCCCAGATTTACTTGGATTCATTGCAGACAGTATGAACTCAAGATATTTCATGCTACTCTAAAACTTTCTGCATTAAAGTCATCATCACGGAACAGCACTGGTACTACCATATACTGCTGCAGAGCAGAACTGGACAAACCCTCCAGTAACATCCGCCATGGGCTTGTAAGGAGTCATTTTGGAGCCATCATCTTGGCAAGTTGATTGAAATAATAATAATGTACCACAAGCTAACTATTTTAGCTTAGGTTATTCTAACCTCTGATGATAACTAACCCTGCCTTATATTTGATCAAATCCATTTATCCTTATTTCAGATGTCACCACCAAAACAACATCTGAAATGAAGAATGCTGGCTCCTGCTGAAGGTCTGGCCTCGGCTCCAGCCAATCAAGCCTGACCCTTCCAGAATAGCCTAGAACCGGCCACCAGAGTCCGTTAGTACAAATAACAGCACAACAAGTCATGATAACTTGAGAATAAGAATGATTATGATATTTTACGTCTTTAATCACAGATCAGGTTCACCAAAAGTGGGAAGCAGCTAGAGTGATAAGACCCATCTGTAGTTTCAAGGATGAGACACATTTGTGTTTTCAAAGAGCATCTAGATGGACTCTTTCATGATGAAAGAATCCCACTGTTTTGCAAAGTACAATAGAAAAGAAAAAATATCTTAATTAATTAACGTTTTTACATGTCAGGACATAATATGCCATCTGTCCACACACACACACACACACACACACACACACACACACATATACATATATATATATATATACACACACACACACACACACACACATATACATATATATATGTGTGTATATATATATATATATATATATATATATATATATATATGTGTGTGTGTGTATATATATATATATATATATATATAT
>JAOWBL010000003.1:11255527-11275769 GCA_028564865.1 Zenarchopterus dispar | reverse complement strand
GTTTAGGTGTGTGTGTTCAGATGTGTGTTTAGATGTGTGTGTGTGTGTGTTCATTATGCAAAGCATGAACAAATGTCATTGGAATGAAAAGGATCCCACATCATTTCATGGAAATGAAAATGATCAAACAATAACGGGCTGAATTCAAAGATACCCTGACAATCAAAGTGATAAAATGATGGATTAGGCTTGTTCATTTTGCTGAAACTTTATTGATACTCTGTGTTTTGTATGGCCTCTATGTGCTTGCATGCATGTCTTACAATGTCAGGGGTCCTATTGAGATGATACAGGGTGTGCTGGCCTTTCACCTCACAGATCTGGACCAGGGTATCACTGACCTCCCAGACAGTCTGAGGTGGAACCTCCTTCACTCTCCAGGAACTGCCCACTTACTCTCACTCCATGAGGCTGGGCATTATTGTGCACCTGGAGGAACACAGGACCCACTGTACCAGCGTACTATCTAACAATGGATCCAAGGATTTCATTCCCATGCCTAATGGGAGTCAGAAATGCCAGTCGAACTTCACAGTGAGCACAAGGCCCTCGAGAGGATGTTGACCACCTTCGTAAAATCTGTTTCTGACAGTTTGGTCAGGGACATTCAGACCAGTGTCCTGTTGGAGGTCATTTTGTAGGATTCTGACAGAGCTCATTCTGTTCCTCCTTGCATAAAAGGAACAGATACCAACCCTGCTGATGGGTTGAGGACCTTCTAGAGCCATGTCCAGTTCTCCTTGAGTAACTGCCTGTCTCCTGGAATCTCTTCCATGCTCTTGAGACTGTGCTGGGAGATACAGCAAAGCTTCTGGAAATAGCATGCATTGATATGCCAGCCTGGAGGAGTTGGACTGGCTATGAAACCTCTGTAGGGTCCAGGGATCATTTTACTGTGGGAAAAACTTGAAAAGAAGCCTTGCTCTATTAACTTTGTTCAGGCATGTTGTTGATATCTCTGGACTCAGAGGCATCAGTAAATCAAGATTTAGAAAACGGACATTTGTATTTTGGTTACAGAAGCTCTTTGAAAGAGATCATGTGCTCCATAACATAGATGAGAGACAGGCCTGACATTTGAAAAAGAAAAATGAAAGTAATTTAAGACATAAGTTAAAGATGAAGAAACATATCAAATATCTTGAGTTCATACAGCCTGCAAAAAAATAAAAGTACAAGCACATCTTAGAATCACCTGCTTTTCTTTTTCATATTTTTTACTCTCATACTTTGCAGATTTTAAGTAATATGTTATGATACTATCATAGAGGCAGAGGGTGATTTTATTATCCATTATCTAAAATTACAAAGCTGCACCCGACTGTCTGTTATCTCACTAGCTGCATTTCCATGACACTTATTCGCAAAAGATAATCGAAAGTCTGAATTTGCAATGGAGATCGCGCTGCAGGAGGTTGGTGTTTCCATTGAATGGTCTTTTTTGAATAAGCGTAGCCTATTTCTTGCACTCTCTGTGTGTCTCGTGATGTGAGACTTCTCTTCAAAACAACAAAAAATACAATTACAACATTGAAGAAGATGAACAAAAACTTTTTTAGTCTTTGACAAATTAACCCGATTGCTGCTACTGCTGTGAAGAACATAATCAGAGGATGAAAGCGGTGGATGATCATTCAAATGATTATTTAAAACAAAGCCTTATGTAATGCAGTCAAGTATAATGATTAATTAGTGTTATAGCTTAACTACATCAGATTAATAAGCCCAAAAAGAGTTGTAAACTTAACTTTGATGAATTTAGATTGCGTCACATCCAGCGCTGCCAAAGACATGAAAATTCGTAAGTGTTTCCATTTCATTTTTGCAATAAAGTGGATTATCAAATCACCTGAGAAACCACCTCCTGGAAGCGTAAAAAAGTTCACTCAATATTTGGGAGTTTTTTTTAATTAGTACGGTTTCTATCATGGGATTTTATTTTTGATAATTAGTTTTGCTTAAATCTAGAGGTAATGGAAATGTTCGTAATATCAAGAGAGGTATTCTTAGCACTGTGAGCGTGTGTCAGGCCAGTGTCCCTGATTGCTTTCCAGGTCTTCTGAGAGATCAAGGCCCAGCCGTGAGGGTGACAACAAAGTGATCGTGAATTCAGTTCAGCTTCTTTATCCCCTCCCTCTTTATCTGTCAAGTGACCTAAAGTCTCATCACTGTAGGAGACCAAAACATTTTCCTCGGCCCATTTTCCTCCTCTGTGTATCTCCACTTTAGTTGTCAGCTGGAGAGGGAGGAAAATCAAAAACATTCTGACAGATTACAGGGAAGGAGTGCAGATGGAAACCCTGACAGTCTCCACCTTTTTCCCCACTTCTACCTTTTTTTTTCCACCAAGTGGATCCTGATGAATGTGGAGAATCTTTCAATGTCTGGGTGTAAATTGTTTACTTTGTGGCCCTGCTCTCACTCTGTCTAATGGGCTCGGTACAGCTCTGTGTAGGTGGCACTTATATGAGCTGCTCCATTCAGAACTACAGGACATGACCTCGTCTGTCAAAGCGGGGATGCCGGCCTGCAAGCAGTCATTCTGCTGAAAAGGAGGCTACAGGTATGCACCGCCGTCTGTGTCCTTCTCCACACAGAGCTTTTTCAATTCTTTACACTCCATTGGCTTTGCCCTTCCCTCTCCTTTCACCAAACATAGCCGCAATCAGTTTCTCCCCCCTCAAATCGCCATCTCCATCTGTGAGGGGAGTAAAAATCAATACAACACCAAACAATGTCTCATAGGCCTGAGGGTGCAGTGTGCAGAAAGGTCACTGCTATACATTATGTATGGTGGCCAGCTAATGGTCAGTGTGTGCACACAAATGGACTGTAAGCATTGTAAGGGAGACACTTACACATACAGCACAAAACCACACATATAAGCACAAATGCATGTAAACAAGTAGATGTAAGTACATGTACATAGCCAAGGTCCCCCTAGACACTGTCATAATGTCTCTGATAGAAGCATGTTCAAAGGGTCACAAGCTCACTGATGCCTAAACACAGTAAAGCATTATACAGGCGTCTGATAATGGTCTGCATTCACAGCTGCATTCACGGGGCAACAAACACACAAGAGAAAAACGGGCATAAACACATCCATTAAAGTGTCTAACACTCTGGTCCACAGAGCTCGTTCAGATATTATCTGTGCCATTGTCTAAAAACACAGGGTCCATGCTGCTCATAAACAGTGGCTAGAAAAGTGTAATACTTTGGAATTAACTGGTTTTCTACATGCATTTGCCATAAAATGTGATAAAATGTGATTTACAAACACTACATGTTTAATCTGATGATACACACATAAAAAATATAATTTCTCATGTCCTCATAGAACACACCAATTAAGGACTGAAATACAGCCTAAAAAAGTTTGGATGTGGGCAATTAAGTCCTAATAAGGAAATGAATTTTTAAAAATGACATTTCTTCAAAGGGATGACATTAACAAATGACTGTAATGATGATTTGGTACTGTACATTTAATGATGATTTGATACTGGTACATAGACTGTAAGCATGAAAGAACCTTGGAAGAGCAAAGAGGGACAGAGAAATATAAAGTTTGTCAACAAATGGATAGAAGAAATGTAATGAAATGTGTAAGAACAATATTGCTGAAAGAAAAATCAGACAGGACTTATGTGTGTTTCCTTCTGCAGTGTGTAATGATAATAAATGATTCAAGTTCACAAACAATATATTTTTATGGGATTTGTTAAAAAAATACTTTCAACAGTCTTCTTAGTTTACCAGTAGCATCTCAACGGTACACTATCATTCATTCAGTATTTAGACATACATAATCCATTACACTTTTAGTGCCAAACATAATGTCAAAATGTCAGTAAAACTCTATTATGAAGTTTAAGTTATGCTATGGAGCAATGCATGCTTTCACCTCTTGTGATAAATCATTCCAAGAATAATGGTGATTGATACCCATTTCTGACTTAGTTTCATTTGAAAACAATGTAAATATCTGCAACGAATTTAAACAAAAGGCTAGCCGCTCATACGGACATCTGGCCACGTCCGAGGGATTTCAGGGAGGTCTTTATCCACAGTTTCATGGAGGAGCAGTGGATTTAAAACTTCAGGATGACTCATGCAACTTCTGATAAATTCTGCATGACAATAAGTCTTCTTGCTCCACCAGCATGTCCAAGGGAGCCTGTTCCTACAGAAAAGTAATTGTGACACTTAGGGGTACATCATGAAAAAGATGATTAAATTTCAGTTTGGCAAAAATGTTCCTCTCATGACTCACTAGAAAAACCATCTCATGCAACTGTATTTTTTATTTTGTTTTAATACAACTAGCATGTTTCCATTAGCCATATTTTCCTTTTTCAAACCCAATTTGTGCAGTGTCAGTGGTAATGGAAATACATCCAGTCAGATTGAAAAAAACACTTTAATCTGTTGGATTCTGTAATTCTGCTTCTGTTCAGGTGCCTTTCCAAGAAGCTGTTTGTAAGTCCAATTTGTTCGCAGGTCTAATATTTGTTCTGTCTTGGTATAGAGGAGAAATGGTTTGATTTTCAGACAGGTTTAGAAATAACAGCAATGTTTTTCAGACATATACGCAATGTTTTTGATTATCAACATGATCTCAGTCATCAACAGCCAACAGATGATGGGAAGATGCCCAGAACGAGACCCCTGATGTCATGAGCCTTCTTTTCTCTCCGATCTGCACCGTGGACACGCCAGCTGCCACCAGTTAACCAAATGATCTCATTTGAACTTAAGAAGTACTTTGTTTGTAGCAGTAAAAGTTTGAAATTTGAGTGTTCTTTAGTCGGGGACTATCTGCAATACCACCAATAAAAACAACATCATATCTGTGTCATTTCTGCGATGGTGACCATGGCAACAAGATTGGACATCTCAAATCAACAAAGGGACAAGAAGAAGAAACAGGAAAAGTGAGAAAGACTGAATCTCCAGTTGTAGGCTGGTGGGGAGCAGAATAGATGGATCAGTGTGAAGTGTTAATTGCTTGGACAAGCTAGCAAGGGCAGAGAGTGTATTATTTATGGAGAAAAACAACATGACAGGAAACAGCACTTGAAGGTGTGCACGTGTGCATATGTGCCAATACTGCGACAGAAGAGAGTCTGACCTTCATGTAGGAGTGCAGGAGTTGACACGAGCGTGTCTGCACCGGGACAAGAGCTCAGGTTTAACGGGCATATTGAAAAGGTCAGAGCTGTCACTCACCTAAACCCACAGATGTGCACACATAAGGAGAGTCTGAGAGAGTCTCACACACACACACACCAACGCCCACACACACACATTTATTTCAGCTCACACAAAGTTGGAGAAGCAGTGAGTGCATGCCAAAAACAATGAACCATGTCAAATTAGAGGAGAAGTCTTTGCTCTGTCTGCCTGTCGTCTTTGGATTGGGACATACACACAAAAATGCACATCCACGTGCACAAATCTGGGCTGCTGCCAAAAATCCTTGGAGCTGGTGGTGTCTTTACACACACCAACATGCCTACACACACACACACACTCACCCAGACGGGGTCACTGGTGTATAAAGTTGTTTTTGTTCGGTTTATGGATAGTGATTGGTTGCTCTGTTGCTACCCAAGGTTTTTTTTTTTTTTTTTACTGTGGTAACAGCTTTAACTCAACCCTTGCAGCCCCACAAGCTTTCTAATCTGCTTTCTGATTGGATGATTAGACTCCACGTTTACTCCTTCATTTCCCTTTACCTTCTCACACAAAATTCCCTCCTATTCACACAAATTCACACACACATACACACACACCCATACTGGTTATTTTGACACATACTTGGAAACACAAAGACACACACACACACAGACCTGATCAGCATAAGAGATAAAAATACTGAGGGGGAGGGGAAAAGAGAGGCTCTATAAATATTGGTAAACGTGCTCTATGTCGATGTTGCTTCATTTTATTTGTTAGCTTAACGCTTACACTTAATGTTGTTTAGTTTCACTAACACAGTTTTAATTAGCTGTCACAATTTCACAAGTGAGGAAACAAAATAAAAAAATACATCAAACCAGGGAAAACAAGTTTCTCATGTTGTGTATGCTCAACAGCTGCTTTTAACTTTATTACATTTTGAAGTAAAATAGTTTTAACCAAATAGGATTGGCACAAAGGAATAAAATGAAAACTTTAATTACCCGAATAAGCTGTCTAGTGTAAATACAACTTATAAAAAGTTATCCTGCAATAAAACCCACATCCACGCAGGACAAACATGCAGCTCTAAAATGGATCATAATAAAATAATGTTAAAAATATAAGCATTTAAACTTGTTCTCTAAGTTCCTAAAATTGCCATAAAACAACCAAAATGTTCCTCTTTTTATGGCTGGTTACAGTTTGTGCATGTGTTTGTTTACACATCTCGCCAAACAGCATGTTCCTCATCTCAACCCTGACAGGGTTTATTGGCTTTTGTTTGTTATTTTGGTGTTTACCTCCTCTTCTACCATCTGCTCTTCAGTTAGCTCCTCTTCCTCTTTTATTGTCTCTCTGTAATAGATGAAGAATACTCATCCACTTTGGCTTGTTGGAAAATCTGTCCTATTTAGGCCGAGAACATCCTGTTGAATTTAAATAATGTCAAATGCAAATTTTGAGGTGATAGTCTAAAGCCTAATTCCCATGGAATAGTTCGATCCGGGCCGGTGTGGTTCAGAAGGGTTAGAATGGTCCAGCCAATTCACATGAGCGTTCCCATTGCAAGTTGGACCAAACTTGCCATTTGTTTTGTGCTTGCTTTGTCGTGGGAAGTGACAGTTTTCTGTTCGCCAGCCAACGGACTGTATCATGTGACGTCGATAGCTCCACCCTAATCGTACCATTTTTCTATGGACCTGAAGGGGACCCAGAAATGGTGCAGTTTGGTTCAGTTGTATGAGACCCTTTTACAATGGAAATACACAAAATAGCGTACCCAGCCCAGAACGGAAGCAGCCCAGACCGTACCACTCAGTGGAAATGGAGCTTAGTACATTTATTAGTCAAATCAAGTCAAGTTTATTTATAACATACATTTAAAAACAACCAAAGTTTACCAAAGTGCTGTTCAGAGATTTATAACAACAATAAAACATAACATGAAAGATTATATAAAACTATGATGGAATGCATCCCTTCAGATAAAACCACAATAATTCAAAACGTTGATGTGAAATTTAAACCTTATTAAAAGCCAGAGAAGAAGTTGGGTTTTCAGTACAGACTTAAAATGACCCAAACTTGTGCAGAATCTTTTGTGGATGGTAAATTGTTTCATAACTGAGGTCTTAAATAGAACTACATTGTCGCCTGCCAGCACTCAATAGTTATTGTGAACAACTCAAAGATGAATCAAAGATGCTCACCAAGCCATCTCTATCTGCGACAGATGTCTGAGCATGGCAAATACCCTGAGCCACTGGGGAATCCACCTTTGAGCTAAAGCCAAAGAGAGAGCCAGAAATGGCTGACATCACCATGAGGAAGGGAATCCTGCAACGCTGCACACAACATGGTACATCACAATTCAAGTGTTTTTCCATTACTTTTACTCACCCTGCTCTCTACAGCAAAGAGAATGAGCTGCTAACCCATTTCTTTGTCTGTGTCTTGTAGTTTTTTAAAATCCTATGTTCATGTTTTAAACAATAAACAATTTTTATATTATAAAAAAAAAATCATAGGCCATATGAGCTGGATGACTGAGTTGCTGTCTGATCTTGTAGTGTGTAACCCCCTCAAGTCAGGTTGCAAGACTGATGAGCCACAAATGCCATGGTTCAAGATTTTGGCAGAATAAAAAAATGCTTCACCACCTTCTCCTTCGAAAACAAAAAAATAATGTGTTAAAGAGAAGGAGCAGTTTAAGAAAGAGGGGGCGAGGGGGAAAAATGAGGTTCAATATCTACATTGATTTGTCTGATGCAAGTTGTTTCTCGACAGCATCACTTGACTAAATTTCTAATTTCACTGTCGTGAACACAGACTATGCTAAGTGGAATAGTGTGGGTTTAGACGTCATCAGAAGGAGAAGGGCAGCGGTGATTAACATGCACTTTGTGGAGAAAAGTACACTCTGGCTACATGCTAGATACATTTAGACCTTATTCTGATCCTGATTTCCCTCTGACTGAGCAGCACTGTGTAGAATTATCAACCAGATGTTGTATACTTTAACAGTTCACAAACATGGCAGTGAACAGAGCACAACACAACCCAAACTATACATATGTTAAGAGGAGAGTGTCTCAAAAATATCTGTTCCTTTATAACTTATAGTGCAAGACAACACACATGTTTATTTATCTTCTAAGGTCACTGTTGACTTCTCTGGTCTGACTGAAATATCTACCAGTATGTGAACATACACGATTATCATAGTGAAAATAGTTTGACTGTTTTTATGTCTGTTGTCTCCCACCTTTTTAAGAAGATTTGAAAGTCATCAAGAGTGATGCCAGCCTTATGCTGTTGTTTTATTGACTGCTTATTTAACATTGGTTATTGAAGCCTAGAAAAAGAAAAAAGGAGGAAAATTGCAGGTGTGATATTTGCTTGGAAATGCTGGCAGTAATCTGTCAGCATTGCAGTGTTTTATAATTGCAGTTACTGTAAAACCCTTCATTAGTACTCAGTGTTTCCACCACTTGTGTCCAAACAGATCTGATCTGTCGCTCTGTCTATATCACATACTTCATTTGACTGGTTGCTAATCCACTGAGAAAGTTTGCACTGCCGCTTAGAAATCAAAGTTATGTCTAGAGGACCTGATATTTTTTTTTAATTAAGGAGGAAAAGAATTAGAATGGCTGGCCAGGGTAACTGTCTAACCACACGTGATTTTAAGACATTCTTCTCCCAATTGCCATACTTAACATGGTCATATTTGCAAAAAGCAAAATTCCAAAAACCTTCACTAATGCAGTGTTGTCAAGGACATGACTGTCGGACCTAATTAGTTTTGTCAGATGTACGATAATTATTGTATTTGTATGATAATTTTGAACTAACGTATGATCAATAATTGGAAGTGTATGATAATTTTATAACCCCTCTCAACAAGTGAATATTTCTTCACCACTGTTGTTCACTAATAGTCTGATTTCAAATCATATTGAGCAGATTCATTTATTTGTAATTGATCTGGTGCTTTAAGTCATGTTTTATTTATTTTATCCTCACTTCCTCTCTCACACAGACACGCCTCCTAAGCCCCACGCCATCAGCAAACTTGTTTTTTATTCGCCGTTGTTACTTTCAACAATTTTAGCTGAAATACGATAGTTCCGGGATCTCTGATATTTGGTTTTGGGAATCTGGTAACACTGGACGTAATGCTGCACAAAATGTATTTATAGCTGAGAAGAGTTTTGTGTTTGAAGAAAACACAATGCTGTTACATCTCATCATTTATCAAACAACTTCTGCGATCATTTTGTACTTTCATGGTATGCAGACAATGTATTTTAATAAGTTAGTAAATCTTTGACCTCTCAAGTTCTGCTACGCAGAGAACTGTCATAGTGCCCAGAGCAAAAAAAAAATTAAATGGCTTTTCTGATTTCCAAATATTTCCTTTTGCATGAAAATGTAATTATAATTATGTTTGTGCAGAAAAAAGAGAGATACATCATCATTTCCAGCAAACTATGAAATCTAAAAACAGACATGTCATAAAAAGGTTCTTTCACAGACGGTGAAAGGACAGCCTCATCGTGAAGTGAAGCAAGCACACACATGTGCATGCACTCACACACAAGGCAAGTAATGTTTTATACTGGCACTGCAGCCTGCACAGCTGTTTTTCCATCTCTGCACTGTCAGATTACCAGCAGCTGTTAACATGAAGGAACTTGCTTTCTCTAATGCACATTAATAACAACTCTTACCGATATTCAAAATTACCTTTGACAGCACAGGAAGACATATATCATGATAAAATCCAGTCCGGGAATCAAAGAGAAATATAAAGGTACAAGCCCACACGTGCTCCTCAAAACTCAGTAGCACCTTGACTGGTAATAGCCTGTTGAAGGTGATAATATATTCACCTACTCACCCCAATAAGTCCCTACACTACATGTGGCTGGCACAAAATCCACCCACGGTGCATGTCAGATGGGTGGTACGTTACATTGTCTTGGAACCTTCAGCACTGCTGACGAGAAGTAATTGTCTTGTATTTGCAGCCTGACACAATTTTTGAATGCAGAGTGCTGCCAACCCTGGCAGCTGGTGATATGAAGCTCAGCTGGATATTTGCATTGAATGCCACAAATGAAACTGTCCAGGTGGTTTCTTAGAGAGATAAGAAGTCAGACAGATAAGAGGACATGTAGACAGGCAGCAGGAATGCAATACTCATCAGGTGATACCTCCAGTAACATTGGATTATTTATTAAGTCTGAATCAACTCTGCCATTATCCACACTCTAACGGGCTGAGCCTGGAGCACACCCGTAAGAAGGGTGTACCCAATATAGACAGATTTCCCAAATGAATCAGAGAACCTGATGCAATATAGTCCACATGCAGCTAATGAGAGGCCAAGTTTCATCTCAAATCCACTGTGATGGGATTATACAGGCTCAAGTGCAAACATTTCATTTTTTTCACCTCAGCTCTCCTGGCTTTCTTTTTATTTTATTTATTCTGGAGAAAAACATTGTGATGGCTGTACGGTTGGTTCCTGTTCTTGTCAATTTAATTAATCAAATCATTTGTTACTCCAATGCAACTTCTGGAGTCAGATTTTTCAATATTTCTATTAAAGCATAAAATCTCCTGTCCAAACAGTTAACACATGCAGCTTTTAATTGCTGTGAAATGGATTAATGATGGAGGTAATCATTTTTAGTATGCTTTATTAGTCTGATCTTTAGTTATTAAGGCTGTCAGTCATTAGGGTAGAGGTAGACTAAGGTCTGATTTTGACGATATATCTGTACAATATATTTGATGTCCCCTTTGATTTCCCTTCATCCTTCAACTTTTATTCATTCTGACATTGTATGAATGACTCACTACTAACAAGTGAGCTGATATTCTGACTTATATATATCACTGGCTTCTGAGCACTTTGTAAAGCCTCCATTGTAACATTTGTAGCCTTCTTTCTTCAAATGTGACATTTTTTTATTACAGCTTTCCACCACCCACTTCTGATGTGCAGGCAGTGCAGCATTATGTGAAACTGAGTGAAGATAAAGATGAGGAGGGTGAATACTTTTACTATTATCTGTGTCCATGATGGCAAAGTATATTGCATATCTGAATGGCTCTCAGAATATGACATTTTCAGACATGAGCCATCTCCTAAATGGATGGTGCTGAGCCTGAAACTCAGACTGGAGATAGTAGATGCTCATCAGGTATTTCACTACGTCTAGAACAGCTATATATGTTACATGACTACAAAGTACAAGGAGACAAATTCTGGTGAAGACAAACCTGGACATGGACAAAGGTGCAAGATTCATCTGAAAGAAAGAAAGAAAAAATAGAGTCCTCACAGTAAAACATGAGGGTTGGAGCAATATGGTAAGGAGTGATTTTGCTACTTTAGGCCCAGGGTACCTTGTTCAGGTGACCAGGTCATCAAATTGCCCTTAATGGGTAATTGGTTTCACATGCACATCAAGGTCCTTGAGTGGCTTTCTCAAAACCCACATTTCAATTCTGCAGATAATCTGTTGACACTAAAGGTTGATGTTCATGCTTAGACATTAACGATGCATTTTGGATGATCTGGAACAACTTAATGGAGATTTGTTTTCTTTTGGAAACAAACAGTCAATAAACACTTTTGGTTAAGGTCATTTCAGTGGAAAAGTTAATAGTTCTGTTTGATTCCATAACAAGGACTGATCATTTTTTCTCAAGTGATTTTCTTAACTGATCACTTTTTCTTTAACATAAAACCCAACTGGTTTCAGAAACCAACAAAAAAAAACACACTCATACAGAAGCTTTTCTCCTTCCACACAGACTCTCTTGATGGCCTGCTGAAGATATCCAGAGAAGTTGTGCTCAGCTCTCTGTCACTGTTTTGTCTTCAGGTTTTAACCCTCAGCGGAGGATATAGAGGAGACTAAGAAAGCAGGAGGCATATAAAAAAATATATAAAGATGTGCTGGGGTTGTATTAACAAGGTCTGTAATTAATAAGCTAAATGAGGCACTGCCACACATTCTACCTATCAGCCAACTGAGATGAGTCTTCAGGGCAGAATGAGCTGCTGTATGCCCATACACTATGTATACAGTTACGCTTTAGTGCCCTCACACTTCCCGTGGAACTAACGAGGCCTTGGGAGACTGTACGCCTCTAAAAATGTTTCCTCTTTCGCTTGCCTCTGTATACATATATCTGCGCATGAAGCTAGCGTAGATACATGTGCAGGATGCCACAAAAGTGAAGCATTGTGAGCTCATTTACTACACTCATTAATCCAATCTCTGATTTCATGCTTCCTAGTATAACTATATTTGCATCTTCCCATTACCAGAGTCTGTGAAGCATGAGGAGTTGTTAGAACGTTCCTATCTTGAGAAGAAAAAAAAAAGAAAAAACATGTCTGAATTTGAAAGGAAAAACAACTTGTCTTTTATTATCACAGGCAGAATTACAAAATAAAAAAGCATGGAAGTTAAACGAGGAGATGAAAACACTTGCAAGAATTTGCATGTAAATGTAAAAAAAGAAGAAAAAATAAGCTTTCAAATAGGGATTGCTAAATTGCAAGTGGACCCACATGCAAACACACAGAGATGCAGAGTCTTAGTGTCATAAGTATTCCACATCCTGAGAGAGCCCCTGACTCCACATCAAAGCTCTTTGGCTGACAGTGGCTAATGATGAACACTCAGATGAAGAGCAGAGAGACAGCCATCCCGACTCCACATTAAAGAGGCCTCTTCCCATCTTCTATGTCGAGATAAAAGACGAGAACTTGTGCCCAACTGCAGCTAATGTGCGTTTAAGCACTCATACATACATACATAAATGCATACACGGGCAGACGCACTTATCATGCAAATGTAGAATAATTACAGTCTTTTCTGAGGGAGGAAAGCTGGGATGCCTTTTGAAGATAGTGATCCTCAAAAGATTCATTGATGTTATGCTGGTTAATGGAGGAGAAAAGCCAAATGAGTGTCTCTCTCTTGCTGTCCTTCACAAAATCTACATATACAGTAAAACTCTGGACAGCAGCATGTTTTTTATATTTGTTGCACATATTGGAAAAGCCTTGGGCAAGTGCACAATAGGGTACTTATTGGTACTCAGAGGCTGTAATCATCACAAGCAACGCAAGGTGCGCTGGGACAAAGACTAGGAATTTCTGATTTCAAGATTTCATCATTTCACCATTCTGTGATAGTGAAGTTAATTAACCTCAATGTTGTGACATACATGCAAAAGAAAAAAAAAAAAAGCAGAATGTTTACAAGGATTTCACAAAATCATATAAAACATTCAGTAGTTAAGTAATTCGTAAACATTATTAAAGTTATACTGCCTAGGCTTTTGTGACATCTAGTGCCCCAATGCATAAATTGCAACCAAATGATGACCTCGAATAGTTTAAAAAAAAAAAAAAAAAACAGAACAACAAGTTGTACATCCTAAGTCTTTAGATACAGTGTAGCTTATCCCTTCCAGGATATTTTAGTAATGGGATAAATCATTTTAGATATAAACTGCTTGCCTTAGTCCAAAGCATAGTAGTCAGTCTACTATCTGCACTACATTTTCTAGACTAAATGAGACATATTTATGAGTTTAACAATTTAACTCCCTAAAAACAACACAGTGCTGTTTATACATTTTTTGCACACATATAAAATTGAAACAACCTTGTCTTGTCTATAGGGTCCCTATCTATGCTATTATTTAAGTGGAATTATGCTTTTGAGTATAAAACACTTAAAAGAAATTATTCTCACATGGCTACTTGTCCTTCGAGCTAACATGAATAGCTATTGTGCCACAGTTATATTTTCCATTCATATTTAAAACCTTTTTGATTCACATCTTTTTGCTGCCTTACAAAAGCTTACGCTCATCACCTTCTAGAAACAGAGCTAGGATTGATTTCACTTCAGGAAAGTCCTTGAATGTTAACACATGCCATTCAAACTTGTGCCCTTTAGTAAAATTGCCATTGCAGATTTTATGGAAAACTGAATGTTTATTCACCCATGAAGCTGACACATGTAGATATTATCAGATCAGTCAAGAGCAGTGAATGTCTGGAAGGGGTTTAAGAGACAATGAAGCCCACCATTGGTTTTCTGCCAATCTTGTGATTTCACAGAAAAAGTAAGGAGACAGCAAAGGACTGTAGACATCCTCGCATGTACATACTCACGCATACAAATGACCAAGAAGGAATTTAAATCCAAGCAGAAGCCATGGCACACACTCGCACTCTTGCACAGGCAAGCACAGAAACTAATTGGCCACCCCATTAGTAATTTATTAAGCTTGTCCTTGTAAATTTTACCAGGTATCCAACAAGGGAATAGATTTATTGATTCACTCTGTATTCATCAGGCCCAGAAAAGTGAGTGAGGGAGAGGGAAGAGTGTTAAAGAGAGGCATGTGGAGAAAGACACAGGCAGCAACTACATTCATCAGGGTAGACAGCATTGGTGCTCCAAGCAGCTTTGCATGAGATCAGGCTGGAGTGTGTTGTGATTCCCCCTGGGTCTCCACTATATCCCTTTTCATTCACAATGCTACCTTTCCTCAGCTCATCAATGTGCACCCCCTTCCCCCTCCCCCGATCAATGGTTCTCATAAACCACCATCCAGACTTTGGCGTAGGCCATCACAAGGGGTTGAAAAATCCCAAGGCCATCAAATTTCATCCTAATGCCAAGGAGCTGCGGATAAGCTGCAGGGCACTCAACTGAGGGTCACGGATACACAAGGAGTATATTTTAATAAATCTTAATTTAAAAAATGCAGACACTGAAAAATTATGTACAATATGTATGAGGTGGTGACCTTAATATTGTACCAACTCTGACCCACCATAGTCCAGGTTTTCTTTTATTATTATTATTATTATTGACTTCAACAGTGTGTGCTATAGTTTGTTAGTCTAATAGCATCATTCTAACTCAGTGGCTTCTGAATCTTACCTGTCACTCATCCTTTTTCTTTTTTAAATTCAGTTGCTTTTTGAAGCAAAATTTCAAGAGCCCTTACAGTAGTGTATGTTATTCACACTCTACCAGTACAGTTAACAAATTACAGTGGCATCACCTCTTGGACTTGTCTCTGGTCATAATAGCAGTTCAGAGAAGCAGAGCTTCAAACAGAGGGATGGGAGTTGACAAAAAGGGGACAGAAAGAAAGAAAAGTGGAAGTTCTTCTTGGCAATGGTTTCTTTGTGCGAGAGTACATACATTCACCTTTGTGGGTGGATGGAAGATTTTCCGCATGTGTGGGCACACAAGTTAAATCAATGTGACAGCAAAGCAATTCGACTGTAAACAGCGGTTTTTATGAATTGCATTCCTCTCTAACATAAACACAAACACTTTTTCCTTTTTTTATCTGGCCATTTGGAAGCAATCTTTCTTGGGGGAAAGAGAGGCTCAGATCCAAGATCCCTTTTCCTCTGGGGATCGCCTTGACTTGTATTGTTCCAGGATTCCCCGTCACGGCTCACCAGGAGGTAAGGAAACTGCTTGCTGTGAGATTGGCAAAAGAACCCTGTGCCTGGGATTTGGGGGATACTAGTTCCTAATCCTCTGCATGGCTCCCTCTGTCTCTTGGATGTCTGAGGTTGGAACATAGGTTCTGTGGCAGAAACACACATCTGCTAAGACGTATGGACTGGACTGATAAGGCTTGTGGGTGCTTTAAGTCCATTACTGTATGGATTGCAACCATTTAGCCTCAAGCATTTAGCCACTGTATTCTCATCTTCTCAGCCCTAAAAGTCCCTGTGTCATTCAGGAAAGTGTTAAACTGCATCTTCGGCAGATGTACAGGTTTTTTTTTTCTATTATACAAAAGACTTCTGCAGTTATCTCATAAAATACTTGGAGAGCAGTTTTCATCAGTTTCTTACTACCATTTCTAGAAACTGTTTTGCTATTTCTTAAAGCAACAAGACCTACTAAAAATGAATGGCAACACTCTCATTCAAATTAGTTTAGTCATTTTTAACATTTCCCATTGGTACGTAAAAGACAAAAAGATTGAGATGCAAAATGGAGAAAAAGCTTGTGTGAAAAAAGCTGGAGGTGGGCGCTGAGGTTGATTTAGAGGGATGAGGAGGTGGAGACGCAAGGATCTCTGCTGGTTAGCTTCCCCCGTTGACCCTGTAGAAAGGGTCAAAGCTACTTCCATCTGTGAGAAATAATCTTTCACAAAACACCCTCAGCTGTGCATGAACTCACACCTCCCCAAATAACAAAATAAGGGCCCATGCATGCCACTATGTCTGCTTGTGTGTGTGTGTCACTTTGAAGACTGAAAGTATCTGTGCATTACGTGTTATGTCTGAGACACCATATGTTCCCCACAAATTTGTTTTCACTCCTAAAAAAACCCATCCATACGCATATTAAACAGTTTTAATTAAGAGCCCCTCTGCCCACATGGATACTGTACACACACACACACACACACACACACACACACACCCTTGGAAAGGTTGTGTGATTTTCAAACATCTCTTCACTAGAGAGAACACTTGAGATATGAATTAATCGACACTGACTATTCATATATACAGAGTGGGTTTACTGGGCCATGGGCAGATGGTGTTTGGAGGCTCCCATTTCAAACGAGCAGTTAGAAAGATGCAAACATGTTTCTTCCGTCTTGTTCTTGAGTAAGTTCAATCTAATATCATGAAGCAAGTGACCAAGATTGTGGGTAATTGAGGTCTAGCAAAACACAAAGTCACCAATAAATCCATTTTCTATACTTGATTCATCCTTTTCATGGTCACAATGTCAAGAAAGCATGTGACACCGTCCCAAGGTTGCAAGTCCATCACAAGGCAACACAGTTACAGATAAGCATGCAAATTCACACTGACTCCCAAAGACAATTCAGAATCATTGGTTTCTGGAAGCATATTTTTGGACAGTGGAAGGAAGCAGGACAACAAGAAGAGAGCCCACACAGATATGAAGACAACATCAAACTCCAAACAGAAAGAAGTTTCTCCACACAAAGCTAAGTTTCAAGCAGGGAGCCTTCTTGCCATGAGATGACAGTGCTAAAGACTATATCATTATGTTGCCAGCTCCAAGTCATTATTTTCATAATTGTGACTACTGATTTACTCTCATGTGCAAAATTTAGTGTTCCATCTTTAAATTTTAGGGGGGGGGGGTTGTTTATTTTTGTGTGTGTATGAATATAATAAAATTATATAAATCCAACCTCAGGCAAACAGTACCATATAACGTCTTCACAATGCCGTTATGTATTTAATAAACGTGAAGCCAAAAAGAACGAAATTGGCAGTTCTATGTATACCCACTATTCGCCATCTTGAGGATTTTGGGTGTTGGACATTTGCACAGCTTACTTATGGCACTGTTACATAATTTCCGTTGGGTTGAGGTCTGGACTTTGACTAAGCATTCTTAAGGTATTAATTCTTTTATTTTATCAGCCATTTTGATGAAGATTTGCTGGTGTGCTTTGAATCATAATTCAGTTCCATGGCCAGTGTCAGTCGAAGTTTAGCTGTCAGACAGATGGTCTCACAGTTGTCTCTAGAATACGGAGAAGTTCATGGTGGATTCAATGACTCCAGGTTGCTCAGGTCCTGAGGCAGTAAAACAACTCCAAATCATCTTCTCTCTCTCGCTGTGGAGGATATACAGTGTTTCTGCTGTGTTTGCTTTTCACCAGATGTAGTGCTGAGCATTAAGATCTAACAACTCCATTTTGATGTCATCTCATAAGACATTGTTCCAGATGTCTCGTGGTTTTTTTGGATGCTGTGAACCTCAGCTTCTCCGGGTAATCCTTCCACAGAGACCATTCTTGTTTAGTCTTTTTCTAATTGTACCTTCGTGGACTACAACGTTTTATTTACACATTGAGGCCTGTAGGATCTGTGATTATATTTCTCTTACCATCAAATTGTCTGACTTTCAGGTAAAATTTCTGGGACATCCATATCTGTGAAGATATGTAACTGTCTTGTATGGTTTCCAGTTCTGAAAGATCTTTCTAACAGTTGAACTTTTGGAAATGATTTTGCTGCAGTACAACAACAATTGCTTCTCTAAGACATTTGCTTACATCTTTCCTCCTTGACATTGTGTTAATACATACCAGACCAGTAATCTAAAAGCCTGAATACCTACAGATTACTTGACTGCAACTAACCCTCAAAAATCCTATGGAACCAAAAAAGAGGTACTCAGTATTGCTAATGGTCTTTTTTTTATTATTTATAGATTGATTTGGGGCTTTTTTAAATAAATAATGGCACAGTGGTAGAAAAAGAAGTTATATGTTGTTGTGCATCTGACTTTTTGTTTGTTTGTTTGTTTTAGGGAGAAAACATTGGCTCAGGATATGGGGTAGTATCATTGACATATGACTACAACTTTACTTTAATTTCAAGGCTTTAAAAATTAATATTTTGACTATAATTTGGTTGAATTTGTATCTCCAGTACAGTGGAGCAGTGAGGTTAATTTCATTTCTTAATTGCTTCAACTGCAGGGTTCCTAGATTTAGCCACTGCTCAGCATTCCTCCCATCTTGGCTCAAATGAAAAATGTCAGGTCATCTTAGCTCTGAAGTGATTTACAGGACTTGATTGCTGGCCAAGTCAATACTCTCATCAGACTGGATTCCAAAATCCTGACTTGAGTGCAGCCTTAATATCAGGGAAAGCCTTCAACAGCTTCATTATAACTCAGTCCTAATATTTAAATGAGCTTTTCCATCACAGCAGTTCCAGTTCTGGTTCAGAACCAGTCCCTAACCTGGAACCAGAGACAGTGCTGTTTCAGGACCAAGAAATTTGGTACTAATTTTGCCTCAGAACTTTTTTGGCATGTATGCAAGAAGTGGTTACATCAAAGACTAGGGCCAGGATGAGTGTGATCAACCACAACAGTTTAACTGTTCTGCATTTATGCAGCATTTTCTTATGCTAGATAAGTTCTACAAAGCGCTTTAAATACCTTTGTCATTGACACTTAGAGCATCTCCTAATATGTAAGAACAGAAAAAAGTTATGTATATGTGTAAATGAATTACTGTATTTCAAGTATATGTACGGCTACATGCATTTTGTTTGCAGTTTGCCATGCTTTGTTTTGACATTCAAACCCAGTCATCACATGAGAGTGCCCAAGGACACTTCAGCACATAGCAAGGCAGGTGATTGATCCATGGACATAAAGATTGGATGACAACTTTCACTCCCAACAGAACTCCAGCAGACTTTAAGTCATATTGAGCAAGTGGAGAAGAAAGTTAAAATAAAGGAACAAATTACAAACTGTGTAGCATAATAAAACATTAGTTCTTCACTGTAGGATACTAAGATTGTGTGTAAAATTACACCCTACTAACTATTTACAGCAATGTTTTCTGCTTGTCCATTTCTTGTCCATGTTCTGCTAGTGAAAAATGGTATACCTTAAATAGTGCTCTCATTGTATCCCACAATGCATCAGCGTTCAGCAATGTATCAGAAATCAGTGTTCAGCCACAGAGATGTTCGAATGCTGTCGCCATCTTGGAGTGATTACAGAAACGTAAAAAAGGTAGTTGCGCAACATGAGGAATGACAGCGCTACAACTGTCTTTTACTCCGGTTCAAAAATGAATTATATATTGAATAACTCTGGCTCATTGTCTTGTTCATTGTCAGAAAATTGTTACAATATTCAAAGATTAAAACATGTGCTATTTCAAATATGTATTTTGTCTTGACATCACAACATGGCACTACGTATGGTCGCCTTGGTGTTTCGGTGCTCTTCAGCAAGCTGAACCCCCGCAAGGCTCCCAGGCCAAACGTTGTCTCCCCCTCCACCCTGAGACACTGCGCAGATGATCTAACTTCTGTCTTCACGGACATCTTTAACACCTACCTGAAGTCGGGTCATGTTCCAGCCTGTTTCAAATCCTCCATCGTCATCCCCATCCCCAAGAAGCCACGGATCACTGGACTTAATGACTACAGGCCTGTGGCACT
>JAOWBL010000003.1:11234412-11255427 GCA_028564865.1 Zenarchopterus dispar | reverse complement strand
CAGACACACAACCTCAGTGAGAGATGGCAGTGCAACCGTAGCTGCAGGGCATACATCTGGTGGAACCGTGGGCCAGTGGACACGTGTTGGTGAAGGGAAGATGAATCAGGTCGCAACAGCGCTTAATGATCTCTGAGGGAATCGATGGGGGGTGGGGAGCAATATCCTTCATGTCCGTGTCATTAACCTGGGGATTGAATGGATGTGTGTGTGAGCATGTGTCTAAGGGGGCTTCTCCTACTTATCATTGGACTCAGGTGTGAGACCCCACTTCCCCACCCATCACACACAAACACACACAGGGAACCATGGGATTTCCCACCCCCTTCGCCAGATGATGAGAGAAGATAGAGAAAAAGTGGGCCAAACAAACAACGGTCGCTGCCGACAACCATTATATATGGTTGTATTTTTTCTTTCTTTCTTTCTTTCTTTGTGAAAAAGAAAAAAATGCAAACACAGAGACATGTGCATTCACATGCACAGTCATTAAAAAACGACAGGAGGGGATATCCTGTTTTTGTACTGGAGAGCACTCAAAAAAAAAAGAGGCCAAATAAGTAACAAAATAAGACAAGTCTCTAGCATTGAAAACAACTTTTCATGAAATTCTGAAAACTGAGTTAGTTTTTTTTTTCTTTTGATGGTCAGCTTCTGCCAGTGCAGTTCTCATCTGTCTCCATCACATGCATCCAAAGACAACACAGTGTTTTCCAAGAAACATCAGAATAGGAGAGACAGAAGTCAGAATAGTGGAAAGAACAACACTGAATTGTGCACTAAAATATAAAGACTCATTATATATCCTCAGGGAATAGGCTGCTTATGTGTGTGCATGAGGTGTGTTAAATATCTGTGCCTGTACTTACTCCTTTGTAACCTATGCAACACTTCATTAACCTATTGGAAGACATACAGCCAAAATTTACAGATGTCTTCTAAATTTACATTCTTCCCCACACTGCAATTATTGCCAAATTTTCATTTGAGATACTCTACACAGTGCATGGCGAAAGGGCAGCTTCATTGTAATCCTCTACCAAACTAAATCCAAGACTTCTGAACTATCAAGTGGGAGAGGTATCTGGTCCGCATGTGTGCCTTTTCAGAGGAATGTCGCAGTCACATGACAGTCTGGTGTGAGACTAGTTATTAATGTACTTGTACACATTTATTGTATGAAATTTATCAGAAATGTGAACAATTTTTAGGAGTAGACTCACATGTGAGTCCTTTATTCAGCTAAAATCTTGGGAAAAACATTTCTGACTGAAAAATAAACAAGTCTAAATAATGATGATATTAAAACTATCACAACAAGCTAACAATTCATACACAATGCAATGATCTGGACCTTCATGCAGTATGCTATTTGGCCCATTTATTGATCCAGTCTCATATTATTTTCTCATTCCTGCATGCCAGACAGTTTGTCCTTGCATTTGTGTGACATTAATATACACACATGCAAGAGTATGGTGTGTGTTTATGAGAAAGTGGATGAATATTTTCTGTGTTTAGTTCTTTTGAATTCAGCCCTCCGGTTTGGTGTTTGGTGTACATTCCTGACAAGTCCTGCAGGCACCTGTGTGCATGTTTGTGTATGAGTAAGTCTGTTTGTTTCCAGTAGGTCACTGAAGGTGCAGATGGGTCATGCTGCTGTGTGAATCATCCTCAGGCCTCTTCCCTGCCATCTGTGTTCAGCTCCTGTCCAGGCAATAGCTCTATTCCTATAGTTACATCCATGAATGCATTAATGTCCCCAAAGAGTCTGGCAATGTTAAAATTAACTATCTGAATTGTCATCAAAAAGTCTATGATTGCAACCAATAATTTATGAAAACACCAATGTTCCTGTTACACCCTGTCAATGAGCATTTTTGAAATGATCCCACTTCATCCTGACATTCACATACAGTGAGAGACCGACCTTTTGGTTTGCAACTTTGCAGTGATGAAGTACTGAGTAGGAAAGGTTTACATTTCCTGTGTGAGGCTGGCTCCAGTGTTTCGCCAGCATCCTGGTATTCACACATATCTCACTCTTTGCATACACTCACAGTGACAGAAGTAAACAGTTTTACATGTGTTAAACAGCTGTTCACCTAAGTGCGAGTGACTTGGCATCTATAAAAACTTCAAAAGAGCAAACACACTTGGTGTAGGCATGGCGAAACTGCCAACTGTGAGTTGGTAGTTACATTCTGGGCTATTTGTGACAGGAAAGTGGCTGTTTTTTTGGCCGTTTTGCTGCACAAGCTGCTGGCCAATCAGAAACCGCCAAACAACAGCGCCAGGGTGCCAGGGTCGGAGAGAGCAAAGCATGCTGGGAGGAAATGAGGGCCATTGTGGCATGGATGTTCTGGCAGGGTGGAGAGTTGTTGGAGCTCCATACCGACCTTGTCCCCTGCTGAGGAATGCAGGTTAGGGATTAGGGCTGATGGATGGCGATGGAGGCGGGTGGAGGAGCCCTGCTGAGGCAGAGAAAGGGAGGACACAGGAAACAGCTGGGACAAGCACAGTAAAGGCGGGGGAGGAAAGCGAAGCATGCCAGCATTTTGTTCAAACTTCCTGGAGATGCAAACACAAACAAACATGAACGGACAGCTCAAGGGTGAGCGAGGGAGGGAAAAGAGATGAGGTGTAGAGGCAAAGTGTGATCTGATGTAGGAAAGACAGAAAAGGAGATACAAATACATGTAATGAATTCGATTAGTGCATGAATGAAAGAGTTTTGTTTTGTTTATGTTTTTGATTTTTGATTTTAAAAAAGAGTCAAAGATGATGTGAGCTGAAAGAACCTGCACAGGTGTCTGGAGTCTGCAGCTCTACCAGATTAAGGGACTTTTCAGAGTTTTTAAAGCAAGTCTTCATAAAAGACAAAAAAAGCAACAACAACAAAAAGTGTCTGCTATTCACCATACACTATGAAAGTACATACTTGTCCCAAAGAACAATTTTACTGAAATGACAATCGTCCACAGATTTCAGACTCAGCATAGATGGGGTACTTCCTCAAATTGTGATTGAAGTGATAAGAAAAATTCCTGAAGCCCCAAAGTATATGTGTGGAACGTGATTCCTGCCTGTGTTCAAGCCCTACTTATGCCTTGCAGTGGAGCAGGAGCATCTTGGTGGCTGTGGCTCAGCAGATAAAATGTTCTTGGTCAACACTGCCCTGACTGACCCCAACATGCTCAAGAGTGATTGCAGAAAATAAGGCCCACATACTGTTTCTAGAGTACTTATATTATAAGTGCTGTGTTACTATTGTGTGAATGAAACAAACAGTTTAAAGTGCCTTGACAAGCTTAAAGGGTGCAACATACATGCAGACCATTGATCAGTGTTACACCCATGAATATGATATAAACTTTGGCAAGATGATATAATAAAGTATATTTTAATTAACTAAACCGCACAAGCTATTACTTTGCTTGTAAATCCAGTTATTGCAAAAAAAAATTACAAATGGATTATAAATATATGAAGAGTATCTATACTCTTCCAATATTGCATATATACTTAAAGTAGTTGACAATATAGGTCAACATGCCAACTTTTCACTTTCTGTGAAGAGTGAACCAGTTTAATCCTAACCAATAATAATAGTCTTATTTGTTATCAACTACGATAATGATGTAAATTATATAAACCCAGAATGGATAATAGAAAATACTTAAACCTAATTTGAAAGAGATACTTTTAGCCCCTTTTTCAAAAGCTGACAGAATATTCTGAGGTCTTCATGTACTGATGGTGGCATGACTTGGTTTAATACAACAGAGATACGGCATTAGGTCTGTTTTTAAAAAGTTTTCACAACTCTGTTCATCCCTTTCTGCATGTTCAACATGTTAATTGTTACAGTTTTTCTCTATTCAAATGCAAACCAATGATTCACTGTGTGAACTTGGTTGAGGAAAAATGGGCTGAAATGAATAATTTTAACCAAAGTTGCACAACACTGCACATCTGAACAGTGTAAAGAATTACATAGTTTTTAAATTAGGCTGTCTAAAACTGAGTAGTAGGATTTTGTTATATCAAAGTTTCTGATTTGCTGAATTCACACCCAAACACAACAAAAGTTACCTTTGTAATAAATAAAGTTCTAGCATGCCTTTTTGCATTCAGCAGAAAATGGGCCCCTTACAGAGGACATAAACATTCATTCATGCCAGTGGGAAGGTGAAAACTAAATTTCATCATGTTTATACTGTTTTTTCCTTTTTTTTTCTTTCCATACATATGAATGAGGCTGCATATCACTTGATTAACTCTCTCTCTTTCCCGTTCTCAGACCCGCATTGGTTCACTTGTGCAGATTAAACCAACATCATGTCAACAGGGTTAGGCCTCATGCTTATAGATCCATTTAACCATCAGCCAGCGGCTGAATAAGAGTGACTCACGCCCAGCCTCCCTCTGTCACTCCCTTCCTCTCACACCAAAGCCAGACTGATCAGGCTAAATCCAAGACTCATCAGTTGGCTGCCCTGGATTCATCCCCTAGGATAAATACATACAATGTATTTAGCGGCTTAGCAGGCCCCTGCACATCCATGAAAATATGCATAAACACTTTTACAGCTGTGTCTGTGTGCTTTTGGCAATGCTCGATAGAATAGAAGAGAGATAGCAAACCAGAGATAGACAGAGAAAACCTCCCTCTGTGCCTTTCTTTTCTTTCTACCATTCTCTTTTAAAACTAATGTTATGACAGTAATTAATATTATAAAAGAATGAGGATACAATAGCTATACATTGAAAAAAAAAACAGTCTTCCTTCTGGCTGTTTGGTTAAGCATGGTAATATCTAGCATCCCCCATACCCATGTCAGTGTATGCTAATTTTTCTCAGGAACAAACATAAATGGTTGAGCACAAAAGAAGTATGGGGTTAGATTATGTCATCTTTTCTGGCTTTTACACTCTTGAAGTTGTGTTACTGTGCTCCATATTCATGCCAAGACAGAGAGAGAGACCCCCTGCTGCATAACCTTACATCAGTGTTAAAATCCTTCCCTGCAGGGCTGTAAAAGTGTTGGAGAAATAATCTCACCAGCTGCACATATACTGACTGAGATACAAAGCAAGCTGCAACCCTCAAGCAGATGTGAATTAAAAATAAATATTTTAGTATCAGCAGTAGCCCAGTGGTCAGGGCCTTCACACATAAAAAGATAATATGTCAGACAGTGGCCTTATAAAGCCAAGAAAAATAGTCGTCAATATAAATAATCACCACTTTTGGCGCTAAGCTTTGTTACGATGCCAGATCTGTAATGTACTTAGATGACGACCTTGATGTCAAAAGAGTGCAACTGTGTGGGAGAGAAAAGTAGAGAGGAAACAATGCAGTAAATATGACCTCAAATGTTAAAGGTAATAGCTGATAACAGAGTAACACAAGTATAAGCCAAACATCTGTTAGAGAAAAACAAAAGGTTGATCTCATTATTTTGGGTAAGCTAAACAAAGCTAGCCAAAACGCTAACCCACAGAGTTCAGCTCAAATCTCCTCAGAGGTTCATGAACAAAGATATTCATTGTGAGATGAAAGGTATAATAGGTCTGTTACTGAGAAATAGCCCTATCAGAGAAGGGTTTTCAATCTTGAACATTTATGTTTGCTACAGGAGCTAGTTAAAATGCTAACACTCCTAGAAACCGACTTATCACTGAGACTTGCTCCTCAAACACAGATGAGAAAATAACTACTGAGTGCCAGTTGCACAGGGACCAGAACTCAGACATTTCTACGTTTCAACTTTATACAAAAATGTTCGAAGATCCAAAACTGACCTTTGTTTTCATGGTGTTTATGTAAAAATGGTAAAACTATATGTGTGGGACATTTGCAACACAGATTTCAGATGTCCCAGGAGGATGGACGTGTTTAAACCCAAACAAGATAGAACTAAATGTTTACTTTGGAAATCCCTGGACATCTAGAAGATCAGCAAGGATGTTTACCTTTATTCTAGGTAAATCAACAATCCTTTTAACTCTGCTAATCTGAACAACAATCCTTTTAACTCTGCTAATCTGAAGTTATTTAATCACGATCGTTATGTAGAAACATTGCTGTTGCCTTGCATAAGTTAACTAGCTAGTGTTAAAGTTAATCTCTTCTGGGACATTCCAGAATTAGATTTTTTCCCCTTTCAACTGCTCCCTTAAGGGGTCACCACAGAAAGTCATCTGTCTCCATCTAACCCTATCCTCTGCATCCTCTTCTCCCCTTTAACGGTCCCTTTAACAGGCTGAGCTCAGTGTGTGTGAGTGTGCATGTGCATGAGATGCATATGGAAGAGAGAGTGATGGTTTGGTACTGTGTGGATGTGTAGAAAAGTTCACTGGGAAGGTTTGAACAGTGTAGCTAAATTCAGCTGGATCCACAGTATTTAAAAAAATGCGCTGCAGCTCCTAAGGCTGGACCAATGTCCGGGTCTTCATTACCAACTGCTGTTTCAGATTTGTGAGCAGATTTTTAAACATGAACGCTGCTCATACCTGGAGGAAAGTGTGGCTCCCCTGTGCTGCAGTTTGACATACATGATCAGCTTATGGTGGAACTCTGTTGGCTGAAAGGAGGGGGAGGCCACTGATCATGCCAAGAGAGGTGTTGGAACCTCCATCATCTCCATCAGAGGGTGATTATGAGGTTGGGGGTCTGGGTGATCGATACTCCTTGCATCCACATCCAGAGCCAGGAGACTTCCTGGCAGTGTCTTTGATGTTTTCAGCATGAGGGTGAAGTTGATGTTGATACTGTGACTTCTGCGATTTCTAGTGCGACTGTGGGCGGAAGCATTTTAATAGGTCATGATAGGTAATAGTCTGTGATACACTAACATGCATTATTGATAATTTAGACTATTGTTGGGCAACATTCAGAGCATTCATTAGTATTATTAATCTATATCCTCTCAAAACCTTCTGTAAAAGTTACTGATATGTTGCGTGTATATATATATCCAACTCGTTATGAATATACTATGTATACACCCAAAATTGAAAAAAAAAAACCTTTTTTTTCTTTTTTTTTTAAATCATCATCACCGGGTGAATATTCTTCTTCAGAATCTGAGCCAGCGATGACTGGCTTTTTTTTTTTTTTTTGTAAGGTGAAAATTAATGTGAAATTGAAAACTAAAACCCGAACAGTAAAGTGAAAAGCAAAAGTGAACAAAAGAGGGTTGTAATGGGTGTAATGAAGTGGTTGTGTATAGTGTGGTGTAATGTGTGTGAATGAAAGCATGGTGTTTGTACTGGATATAACACCCCAAAATGTGCAAGAGCTGGGATATTTAGAATTGGAGAAACACAGCATGCAGTGATGTTGCTCCTCAACACGAGCTGGATAACAACTCATGAAACATCCAAACTTCAGGTTGGATCACCGCTGGTGGTAATGTGTTGGGTCGGTGTCATGCAGTGGCACTCACCAAGTGCTCTAGATGACCTCCCCATCCCAACCACTAACCGTGCACCCATCCAGCCCCCATGGATGCTGGGAAGCATGGTCGAAGGCCCCCCACCCCCCGGGTGACGGAGAGGGAGAAAAAAAAAATCAGCCCAGGAGTCCGGGCGGCACCAGACGGCAGGGCCACCCCATACCAACGGCGACAGAAGGCAAAAGGCGAGATAGGAGACCCCCCGCCCCAATCAACACCCCCGCTGCCAGGGTGGGGGAGGCAGGCGCACTGCCTCCCCCACCCTGGCGTGCCCCCACCCGAACCATCCATGTTGAGCCCCGTCCATCCTGCCCCCCTCCATCTATAGCTCTGCCCCAACCTCAGCCAGCATGACAAGGGACTCCTGGTTGCCCGATGACTGCCCCAGATGTCATTGCTACCCCATCCCAGGCCAGCCAGTGCCAGTACCTTGACCATACACCCTACCCGTGTGTGGAGGTGATATTGGGCACGAGTCGGTATGGGGTTGGACAGGGGCAGAGCCCCAAACAGCCCTGGGGGCCAAGTCAGGAGCCCACAGGACGATCCAAGGAGCAGCAGCCCAGGCATGGAACCGCGGCGGGCTAGAGGGGGACGTCCCCCCCAGGGCAGGCAGATGTGGTCATAACTAATGACATAATTGTAAATTTTGGGAAGATCCCTGCAGTAATCTCCCCAGGCATTATCAACGATCAGTCAGTTGAAATTGTTTGCTAGTATTTGTTGTGAATTGGTGCTATATAAATAAAACTGAACTGAATTGAATAGTACAAATATCTGTGGATTTTACTTCACAGAAAATGTTTTTTAAGGCTACAGATTGAAGTGTGTAAAAAAGTCAATCACTGTTTATATTTTTATCACAAGCTCCAGAATTTTTATGCGGATAACACTTTTATGAGTTCATGAAAACTCATGACTTTTCAATGATTTATTCCTGTTTAATTGAATCTGTTCTTACTTTCTTCATTTGTCTGCTGGAATGGACTAATCACCTTAAACAACAACAAACAACTACAAGGTCTTGTTTAAATATGTGGCAAGGTTCCAGGAAAGACACCAAATACTCTGATTGACCTCCACAAAGCCAAAACCTTGAAGACAGCCGTGCCATTCGCTCTTTTAAGAGCTCGTGCTGCTTCCTTCCAGCTGCAGATATAATGCACCAAGGCGCTGGCCCAACAGACGGAAGAACTCATTTGTCTGTTATCAGCCTGCTAAACAACTAACTTTTTTTTGTGTGTGTCTTGTCTATTGTGTATTGTGGTCTGATCAATGTGGGTTTTTTTTCTCTTCTCACTGCTAGCTGTAAAACAAATTGCCCCTCAGGGATAGTAAAGATATTCATTTATTCATCTGCAATTTTATTGACCATAAGATGAGGCTACTCCAGCTTTCACTGTGATCTGCAAATCCTCACCTCTGATTTAACCTTATAACCAATTGTATCTCCCTCTATGGCATATTTTAAGTAACATTTGAATACTCTTCAGTGAAGGGTGGTCTTTCTTGTGCAAAATTTTGTCAAAAGTATATTGTAACAATGTACTAATTCCCATTGACTACATTTACATGGACTGCAATACTCTGATCGTAATCAGATTAAGCCAATACTCTGATTAAGAAACTGCCAGGTAAACAGCAACCTTAACCTAATTATCGGAGTAAGAAATAATTGCATTCAGGAAGGTGAAGTATGCTTCTCATAGTCTCTTTATTAAAGACATGAAAACAACTTAATCAAAATATGACATCCATTGGCATTTTGCATCTGTAAATTCCACGACGACAACCGTTTCCCACCAACTTTCACTTCTTATCCTCATCCAGTACCGAGAGATCTTCGCAGGGGTGTGGAAAAGTTACAGAGTGACACTACAGTGACCTGTTGCTGTAAAAAGTGGATCTGCTGGCATCTATTAGCAAGCAAAACGTTGAACATAAGAAGCTGTAGTTGAAATTTTAACACGATCTGAAGCAAAACACTCAGTACAAGTCACCATTACACTGGTGAATACATTTTTTTGTGTTCTTTAGAATTCTGGAGGGAACAGCAAACCTGCGTAAACAAGATTGCAGATCTCAAAAAAAAAACATAGCTATACTTATTTGCTTCATTTTTGCCATCTTGATTTTAAATAGAGTATTCACTACACAAAACTGAATTCATCTGATTGTCCATTAACATCAGAGAATTCTTTCTAAAGTTGAAAGTCTGTGGAATAGTTCAGATCCAGGTGGCTAAAAAGAGAGTGCATGTGCACGCTCTGGCATGAGAGGGCGAAAATATTTAAAATATTTTTATTATAACAGCAGAGAAAAACACTATTCAATATCACGTTTTATTCAAAAGGAAGTATGTTTGGTGGGTATAGTGTGTGCACAGCAGATTCAAGTGTCATTGTGTAATGAGCTGCCATGCGCTGCAATGATTTGTATGTGCTTCTCGCTCACTAGTTACTTTGCAAACGCAGTCACGTCAGGTTGATGCCATGCATAGAGATTCTACATGGGACAATGGAAAGTTACGATCAAACCTTAAACAAGCTACAGCTTTGAAGAAGTCCAATAATCTGCAAGTTGCTTATAAAAAGCAGAATTGGCAATCTTGGTATTTGTTCAAGCTACTTTCCAGTAATCAAATTTTGCTCTATACCATGTGAACCCAGATTATGAAGTAAATATTTGCGCGGAAAATCATGTAAACTCTTTAATCGGTTTATCGTCTCAGATTATTAAAGTCAATAATCAGATTATTTTTTGTCCATGTAAATGCAGTTACTGTAAAACTTTAAGAAACACCAAAAGTTTTTCCAAGTTAGCAGTAGTAACAGGTTTTTTTTTCATGATTTGTCTCTTATGACACAGAACAACCATCTGACTGAGGTACTGACCATTTTCTATAACACAGACCAAACATCGTCAGCATGTCAAAAAAAACAAAAAAACAAGAGGGATATTTAAATATTGCTGTACCTGCACACACTTAGCTTCATCGCCACCAAAACAAGCTTTCTAAGCCTCTGCAATGCGGTCCTCCACATCTACAAACAAAGAAGAAATAACACTCACTATTTGCATCCTCAAATATTTTGTTAAGAACCCCAAGGACAAGGTGCTATATGTTCCTTATCTGGCGTGGAATAAATAAACTAGTTTCTGTGATGTCTTTGGATGGTAAGTGTATTAGGTTTCTTTAAATCTTTGTTTCATTTTTTTTAAATGTCAACAGACATTAATATAGTAAAAACTATTATTTGATAATTTTGTAGCATATAACATGTTTTTTGACAGAAGCTTGAAAATGATGTTTATTCCTTTCTTTGGTTTACAACAAAGAAATGGTCAGTGATGCCAGAGTCATCAGTCTACTTCGCAGAGTAGCCAGATTCCAACAAATAAATGTCAAGTTGATACATCCCATCAGGAAACCAGAGCTATTTAAAGTCCGGGCTTTTCTTTACAGGTGCCACAGGCAGTGGGCCTGTTTGGAGTTAGTCTAACCCCAGTGGGATAGATACTTGATAACACAGGAAATGGAACCAGTCCACGTCGAATGCCACGACTGGATGCTAGGATGCTGCACAATGCTTATCTTGTAGCCATGCGGACCTGCTCAGAACCAAGCAAGACTTAGAGATGAAAAGAAAAAAGGGATACAAAGGATCTTGATGGAAGGACAGAGAAGATAAGTGAGTGAGTCACCGTGCATGCACGCGCATGTCTGTATTGTCTGGGAGTGTGTGAGTGCGTCCTGCCTGCTTCCATCTCCCACATCTCTGTGCACCTCTAATTCATAGTGACCTCTCCACTGTTGGGGAGCAGATGAGCTGGCTGCAGCGGTGCGCTGATTGAATGGAGTCCACTGACGCTACCTCTCTCTTCTCTCCACTATTCCCTGGCTGTCTCCTCTCATTCTCATCCCAGCGTATTGTTATAGCAGAGGTGCCCTGGTGCTTCACACTCTTGTGCGTGCGCACACAATCACACTTCAAGCCTAAGGCAAAGAAAAAGGGCAGAGAGAAGGGTCTTTCTTTATTGCACTGATCAAAACATTCATCCACTCTATCCGTTCCTCTCTCCTCCCCTCTATTACACCCCCCTTATTAAATCATTCCCCTCGTATTTCAGCTGGATTTACCCACAAGTATCATCTTCCCTTCATTGAAGCACATACCTGAGCAAACAGATTCACTCACGAAAATCTCAATTTCATGAAAATGTACCTATGAAGGACATTTTTCCACCAATCAATTGGATGAAAGCAGGATTATTTTGTATGAAAGCATTGACCTCGAGTCAGTTGAAACAGTCAACCGAAGGCCAGTTTGGGATGATGCAATAAAACAGGAAGGTGGAAAGCAGGAATCAGTGGGATGAGACTTTCAGCTTTATCCAACAGAAGCGCTGCTACAACTGCTCGTCAGCGCTTCTGGATTTTTTTTTTTTTCCCAAAATGAAAGAATCTCAATTGTTAATGTCTCGGGGAAAAAATGAAAACCAAGGCTGAAGAAGCGAGGCTGCTGAGAAGACAAAACAGTACTCTGGGTTTTCAGCCTTTGCCTTTGAGGAATACAGTAATCCAATTACCCAGTAGAGAACACATGGTACTTCAGGGTACTTCCTGCATGTATGTCTGTGAACACGGGCACAAACAAACACACATGAAGCACAGCACTTCAAAGACACTTGTTCCCAACGTGAAATAATGATACTTGCTGCCTGTGCTGTTTTATATGCATTAATTATCTGTACTGAGACACAGAAATAAAGAAGTTAAATGTTTGATCCTTGATTCGCATGATGTTAAATCTGCCAATGATACTTATTATAAAAAAGCTAAAAGACAACAGCTCTACAAAAACTGGAAGTCCACTGGTACAGTTCAGAATCATTTGATTTGGTTTGGAAGACAGTTTCAAATAACTGAAGCTCAACTGAAAATTATTTGGTTTATTTAATTTCTTCTTTTTTTTTTATCATTGCAAGAATTAAGACACGTTGTTTTTGGTTAAACCAGAAAAGAACTCCTTCATTTATTACAATATTTCTTGTTGAAAAATACAACTATAAAAAGATTTTTTTCTTTTTCTTAGAACTTAAACTTTAAAAGAGGCATCATAATTGGATGGATGGAGACTGAGTGAATAAGAGGATAAGACCCCGTGGATCTTAACACGTGTGATGGCAAATTTGAGAAGATCGAAACCTCTATTTTTCTGGTGATGGCAAAGATGAGTAAAATGACTGAGACTTCAGGGCCTCTCAGCCGTCTCACCCAGATAAGTAGACCCCAGATAAGGAGGAAACGAGGAGAAAGAGGACCATCTGAAAAGCAGGGGGACAGGATTATTAGACTTAGGGGTTGATAAGCTCAAAAAAGGGCAAAAAGATTGCTGGATGAGAGTGGTGCTGTAGAAATGAAGGAAGGAAACATTTCAACAGCATGATAAGGACAACGGTGCAGGAGGAAGAGGTCAGTATGCTTCTTTGTCAAACTGATGAGATGGTCACAGCAGCGGGGAACTTCAGTAGTCTGACATCCACCTTCTCAATAATGTAACTTTCCATCAGGTGCAAAACAAAACCAAGGTGATTGATCTACTTAGTGGTGTGGTATTGTATTCTAAAGGAGAAGGTAATTTTAGAAGTTGAGAAGTACATTTCATTTGATGCCACCCATCGTTTTTAAAAGGATGGTGCCAGAAAGGGGAAAAACATGCTGAAAAAATTCTGTTAAAGAGCAGATAACTGTGTGATTCTCACATCATCTCGAAATCTGCTGCTGGAAAGCTAAGATCATGTGGAGGAAGTAGCAACGCTGTCACACTTCCACTCCCAGTGGGATCCAGGGGTGACACTTTTGCTTCATTTATGAGAAGATGAGATATTATGGGATGCCAGAAATAAAAATTCTGATAGAAAATTAGGTGAAGTTCTGAGGTCTGTTATTTTCAAATCAGATGTTGTAAAAAAAAATCCCATCTAGTAGTTTTGCTGCAGAGTACTTTTTAAAATCAGTTTTATGAATGATTTTTTCTTTTGGTTGCTGCTTTCTGCTTTTTACAGTTTTAATGTTTTAACTAGTACTATATTTGGATTCACTGCAGTTGCCTAAAAAGCGCAGCAAGGTTCTCAGCGCGTTTCTCAGTACTGTCCCTTCGTTTTATTTTATTAACCTTAACAGTGCTGCTTTTAGAATGACTCATACATGTACTCACCAAATCTGCACAAACTGCTGCTCACAGTATTTTAAAATATTTCCACTTGCTCCTATATCCAGTCATTCAAAGGAAACATTCTGCCCACAGCTTTCTGCGGTCTTAATGAGTTGTCTGTGACACACTTCTGTTAAAATACCACTTTCAACAGCTACATTTTCAGCAATATCTTCACAGCTCAGTTCAGCTGTTTTTGGGCAGTGACATCAGTAACCTCTGCAAGGTCTCTTATTTGAGGTCTACCTGAGAGCCGGTGTCTGGTTTTCCAGGTTGAGCTCAACAAGGGCGCAAGAAAAATTGCAGTTCCTTGAGTGACTGCTAGGGGCTTTAAAATGGTAAAATTGCCAATCTTGCAGCAGAAATAAACATATTTACTGCTGGATTTAAGATCCATGACAACTGTATAGGAGGATACAATTATAAGAGCTCTATATTTATGCATAATTAGGGGGGTAGTCTTCTGATCTATTCAAAGACAGTATAGCTTATTTTGCTGTTACGTGTACAAAGAGATTGCTGAGATCAGTTTTGGTTTGACATGGAAGGCAAAGCTTAGGAAAGCAGCCTGAAGCAGCCACCATTGCTTCTGTTTGAAGGCACCTGGCCAGCGTTCCCCAGAGGACACCAGCTGGACTGCCTCTAGCTTGTATCTCTTGAAGTAGCTGTGTCCTTTGGTCAAGCAACTTTCACCTTGGACCCTTTCAGGACTCTTCAAGGTTGACTAACTGGACTAGTGGCCAAAATGAGTGGTGTTAGACTGAAAAGAGTACTGGCAGAGGCCCACTGGGACCCACTGCCAGCAGACCTTGGCTGGTAGGGCCGAGCCACCCAGTAGAGCTCCACTAGCCCTCGTTTCAGCTATGGTCACACTCGTTTTGGATGCCATTTTGGTAATGGCATTTGGACAGATTGGAAGAGAATGAATGTAATGGTAATTAGAATGATGCTATCTATCTGATGGACCAGCAACCTGTCCAGGGTGTACCCCTGCCTATCACCTATCATGAGCTGGAATAGGCTCCAGCAGACCCCCGTGACCCTATAGGTGGATTCAGAGGGTGTAGAAAATGGATGGATGGATGATGCTATCTAACATGTGGAAGCTGACCTAAGGTAGTCATATTCCAGCTGGCCTCCAGACCTGCTTGTTTCATTTTATTACTGCAGTAAGATGAGAAAGCAGCTTCAAAAGAACTCTTGTAAAAAAAAACCTCCGGGCGATGTCACAGGGTTTCCAGTTCTTCTTATACAGTTTATGGCTCCATCTAACAACTTTTTGATACCTGCCTCTTGAAGTACAGCAGGACGGTGTCAAGTTATTGGGGAGGGATTAAGATTAAGAAGCTCCTCTGATCTTAGTCAGTTATGTCACATTGAGGGTAAATTTGAATGACTTAAATGGCATATTTTCAGATGCAGGGAGTGACTTGTGACAAGGTTTTGCTCCGTTTTTTCCCCCAGGTATGTCCTTTAATCTACTCTTGTTGCACTTTATCTGCATGTTTGCTGTTAAACCCTGAGGATTGTTAGCAGAGTAGCCACAGAAACTGTTAGTGATTCTGTTTCGCCACACAGTCAGCTGTGTGTGAGAGTGAATGGAACAATCCAGTTTATGTTTCTTGCAAATATTTATTCAATGCTGGCCAAAATAATCGTTCAACAACAACCTCAAAAATGCAGCCCATGAATTAGATATTTATAAGCATCTTTTCCAAAAAATAAATGTCCGGCGTCACTTGTATGAAATGGATCTGGCGACTAGAAATGAGGTGGTGAAGGAGCCCAAATCAAAGTCAGCACTAGAATGTTATATCACCGCTGGAACTGCAATACACAGAAGGAAAAATCCTTGTTGGTAATTGTTTTGTTTTCAGCTACATGCTTAAAAAGAATCTGGTATTTTGACTGGATCAACAAACACTGAATATTCTTTGCTTCTGGCATCACATGCACACATGAAGGTGTGTGAGACACCAAAATTTTACAAGGAGGATTTTTTTTTTTTTTTTTTGTCTTTCCAAAACAATTTTACAATGACGTTCAGTTAAGGGGCTATGCTTACAAAAAATAACAGATGTAAACACAAAAATAATAAAACCTAATTATTCAAAACACTTTTGGCAAAGCCCCAGCTCTCCCATCTTTCAGTCTTCCAAATACCACTCAAAATAATAAGGCGTTCATTTAATAAAAAAAACATCCAAATTGGGCAGATCTGTATTCTCTTGGTTTCTAAAATTACTTTAAGTTTAATCAAATCAAGCATCATATTCACTTTCTGCAGGATCCTTTCTTTCAACGGTTTTCTTCCCCTCTTTCTTTAGGACATTGAAAATGATAGATAATAAACTGCAGGGGAAACAAAGGTTGTCTTTTAATAAGAAAACACCTGTTTACGTTCATTTGACAGAATATTGCACTATTTTTAGGAAGTGTCACTAAGCCCTTGTGATAACCTGCCTATTAACAAAAACAGCCAAAACAACTTTGGATTTTTGTCTCCGTCACCTGTTACAACAACAGTTATATGACTATCACACTATATCATCACACATCAACGATAAAGAAACAAGCTCACAGAGACAAAAGTTAAAAACAGAATGAGAGACTGACCAAGTCTGGAGAAACACCCATAGAGGAACCCTCTGAGTTACTGTACTGTAAACCTTACTTTGTGCCACTTCAAAGTTTCCACTTGCCACTATGAAGCCAAAAACTGTACTGAATAGTTAAATACAGAAACCCATCAGTTTCTGACAAATAAAATGGAGTGTTCCAGAAAACTGATCACGTTGTTATATTTCTAGTAACCGTAGTATCTAGGAGTAGTATACTATGTTTCAACAATAGACCCCCTTTTTGTTAGGAAACAGTGTGACAAATTTGGTGGGCGGGGCTTAACAGGAGTCAAAACAACTTCCTCTGTAGCCTGGGTGCAGCGTCAGCAGCCCTCAGTTAACTAGTTTTGAAAGATAAGGATGAAAATAATTCTCGTAAAACTCACACCAGTGACCTTGCCTGAGAACCTAACTTTACTTTATCACCGGGACTGTGAGTGTTACCAAAAGAATTGAACCGTGACGGATGCAGACTAACCAACCCAAAAGCTATCACGCAGTGGAAGAATGATTTAATAACCACCATATCCTGTGTTATACATATAACACTAAATTAAGTTTTGAACTTACCTGATCTGAACTGCGCGCTGAAGACACAAGCATCTCTGATAATTGCAGCTCTTCAGTCTTTTTGCCGTATCGCCTTTAACCAAAGTTATTTTCTCTTTGTTGATTGGGGAGTTGCAGCTGGTATGGAATATAATTTGAATTTGGAGTCATTAGCGATATTTATCCCATTCTGGGCCCCATCAACACAACAAGACAACTTATTAAAACTTTTATATAGCCTACTAAACATCAATGATTTTTTTTTTCAATTCAGGCTTCCTCTGATTCACCTCAAGCTGTCATAGGCCCTGAAATGGTCAATACTCCAATATTAACCAGATTAAGGTCATACTCGAATTAAGAAGCTACCACATAAACAGTTACCTTCATCTGCATAAGGTAGTAATAACTACATTGAGATGCAGGGGATGCTATTCATATCTGCATTATAAAAACATGTAAACAAAATAATCAAAGTAAAGTAATATTTCCTAATAGAGCTTTTCCACGGCTTTTTGCTCTAACATATGTAAAAACATTTGAGCGGTAAGTTAAAAAGCACACATTACTTGCCACTGCCAACCCTTTTTATGAGTATAAGAGCAGAATGGACAAAAGAAGGTGAGAAATGCGGAACCAAAGAGAACCAGTGACAATACTGATCAGGGGGGAGCTCTCAGCATGTCTTCTCCATCACTGGAGCTGTACTCTGTCGTGTCTTACGCCAGGGGCTGACTCATGAATTTCTTGTGATGCGCTAAAATGGTAATGCTACATAGAGTGCATTTAAAGAGCAGATTGCTGTGTGATTCTCACCTGATCTCAAAATGAGGTTAACCTTGTAATCTCATGTATCAAAGCAAAGAGGATGCGCCCCGGTGGGACTGGAGGTCTCACTGAGAGAGGAGAGGGGGAGGCTTGGCTGCACTGCAAAAAGAAAAAGAAAAAACCCTCTAGAAATAAACCTAATGTTCTACAAATCTAGTCAAAATTGTCTTATTTTCAGCATAAGTATCTTTGCCAGCAGGGTAAGAAAAATAATATTGACTAGAATTTTTACCAAAATAGTCTAAAATAGTGTTCTATATTTCTTAAAATAACTATTTTTTTCTTTTCTTCGAAATGAGTTTTTACAGTGTGGCAGAGTGATAACACGATTATATTGAGTGTGTCTGCATTTATAGTTCTTTCAATTGCAAAAAGATTAATAACTTACAAAAGGAAATAAATTTGATTAATGGTAATTAACTACACTGAGTCATAATCATTACATATTTAATTTCTATTACAAATTGTAATCATTTGACAGCACTATTCAATAATCCAGCCTGGATCAAATCCTGGAAAATGTATGATGATTCAATGGCCATCACAATAGAACATTAGGCACTTTATCAATCCTATAATCACTGCTACATGAGGCGTAATCATCTTTATTGACTGTCAGTAATTTGAGGTCAACAGTATGTTGTGTAAGCACGCTGCCAACTTGACCAGATGCTCTATAGGCTGGAGCACAGCTGCTCCCTGGGATTATCTCGCTGTCCACAAACACACTTCTTTATCAACACTGGCTGCCCTCCACCCCTGTTTCTCTCTCTCCCACACACACACACACACAGAGAGAGAGAGAGATAGAGAGAGAGTGTTAAGATAAGTGTCCATGGTGGCTAGTCTCATCAAACTATACATATATCTACATTGTAGACACAGCTGTCATCCCTATATAAATCACTCTGGCACAACTTCCCTGAGTCATAAGCATTTTGACTGTGAGTGTCCCAAGTGCAGGAAAAGAGATCAATAAAGAGAGAAAAAAAAAAAGAAAAACTGGAGTGTTCTCCCATGCTTGCATTCAGGAGGTACTCTGGCCTTCTCCTGTAGTCCAAACCATGTTTTTCAGGTTGACTAGTGATCCTAAATTTCCAGCAGGAGTGTGTGTGAGTGTGTGTGGTATAAATGTGGCCCTGTGATGGACTTGTGACCTGCCCACAGTGCGCCCCTGCCTTTAGTCTGAGACAGCTGGGCTACCCCAGTAGACTCCAGTGACCCTGCATTGGATTAATTATTCTCTATGTTTGAGTGTAAGCCTGCTTTTCAGCTTTGTGGTTATTGACTGATAAAATCCACCGTCTTACTAGAAGTGACTATATATAATAAGATATGACTGATACCATCCCAGTTTTATAACACAAAGTCTATTCTCCATAAAACAGTAGCAAGAACTTGGTAAATGCAATGGGGTTTAGAAATTGTTGACACTAGTGGAAGCTAAAAGCAGAAAACATTTGTTATACGAAAGAAAAATATCTTCACAAAAATTGTTTCTCATACATTTAAATTTTATTTTTTACAATTGTGAAGCAGTCATCCTGAAAGTCATCAAAATCCTACCACGCCAACCTTGAAACGAGCAGCAATGATTTCCTGGTTACTTATCATTATGACATATTGTAAAGTGGGACACGGTCCACGAAGTCGGGATTATAGGCGTTCCTATTGGATATTAAACAATGAATGGGGTCATGGGATCTGTCACAGATGGTGCAGCGTGGGGGTATACATCATCCACTCCTCTGAGCAAACCCTTGAAACCTGATCGTGACCATCCTGTCCTGGCTCTCAACTCCCCGATGTTGCCCTAAAATAAAATCACGGAAAGCTCAAAGGAGGCTGACTTGCTTCATCATGGAGGAAACTAACAGAAAAAAAAAATTGTTAAAAGAGAGAGGTGCTTGTTCCCTATGAAAGGATAGATTTTAGAGAAAGGAAAACAAATGTAAAAAAAAAAAACCAAAACCCTTTTTAGTATTATTCAACATTTGTCATTTGACAGTGTTTTCCAGCACAGTTTGTACCCATTTCAAGAAGCCTTTAAATTAAACATCCTTTTCTTGTAACAGAGGTTCTCAAGCTTTCAGCCCACAAACCTCTGAAATAAATCTACGCCTACGTTTGCTTTAACCGTGTACTGTTTCAGGGGTTGTTATAGAAAACTGTAAACTTTGATACCAAATGACAAGTTTTATTTTCCCTTGACAGGCAGTTTCACTTTTTTAATTACAGGCAAAGGCCTAGAGGCAGCAAATATTCATTACTTGACAGCTAAAACGCTTATGACCGTGATTAAAAACAGAGCAGTTTTGCACAATAGGGATCTAGTTTTTCCATGTTCAATAAATCATCTTGTGGTGGCAAAAGAAAAAGATATGCACCGTTTGCTCCCCTCCAGAAATGTTTTATTTGAAAGGAGTCACAAATCTAAACATGTTGGCAGCACAATGTAGATATCAACTTATACTACTGCTTTCCATTTAAATTAACTTGGCAGTTAATCATTCGGAAGACTCATCTGCAGTTTACAAGAGAAGCTCAAATGACTTCCTCGCCATTTTTTATCTCACAGCACGCCTCGCTGTTTTGTTAGGGAGACAAAAAAAAAATATTATGATGGTCGTTCAGTGGTGAAACTTGACAAATTTAATATGCTCAGCTTATAGCCAAATAATGGTAATTATGATCCTCCATGGAATACATCACACCTTTTGTCAGGAGACATGAAAAAGCATTTGAACGTTAAACTGTGGGGACTTGAAACCTGTTCTGGATGTGCGCAGAGATTTAACACCAAATGTCAAGTACTGTAACTCTTCCCAGGTAACATCAGCACCAGGGATAACACAGAAAAACTGTTCAATGTGAAATTTCAACTGTAGTATTAATGATACCTTCAAAAAAAAAAGAGAGAGAGAGAGAACAAGTGTAGAACCTGCTCAGAAACTTTTAGGGATGTGAGACTTGTGTGCTCATTTTTTGATGCTATTATCATTAACTTAATTTCTTCTTGCAAAGCATTTTGTGCTAAATTAATAAAGTGTATTGTTCTTATAACCATTAACCTTGTGATGAATTGTCTAAATGAAATTACTATTTAAATGGAGCTAGGATGAAAAGCGGTATAGGTAATGGATGCATTGATTATTATCATTATTATCACAGAGGTTCAGTGTTGTTTTAGATTTTCTCAAACAAATAAGAATAAGTTGCTTTGGCAACTTTATGCTCAAATTAACTCAAGTAATAGTGCCTCCTCCATGCAGCAACTACTTCAAAATGTGGACCAAGATCAGTTTCAGTTTTTTTTGTTTGTTTGTTTGTTTTTTT
>JAOWBL010000003.1:11220365-11231122 GCA_028564865.1 Zenarchopterus dispar | reverse complement strand
TAGATTATTTAAGGCACTTTTACAACTTGGCCATTCCTGCTTTTGTTCAGTTTGATTGACTTACTCCTTCTACAACTGATGACAAAGCACATACTGTTCAATGTAGCCAATATTATAAAATATAAAATAATATAAACAATTAGATTGATGTTTTAGCTATATGACCATTCCCAAAACAGCATATGACCACTCAAAAGATGCCATATACTCACAATTACAGATCTGTATTTATATGGAACAGGGCTGCAACTAATGATTATCTTGGTTGTCAACTCATCCGTTTTTTCTGTTTAATTTTGTGGTGGGGTTTTTGTTGTTGTTGTTTTGAGTAGCTGATTGGAGTAGCTCTCAATCACTAAGTCTTAAGTCTTAAGCTTATTTTGTGCTGGGTCATGTTTCCATAATTGAGAAAGTTTTACATTTATTCACCCTTATTCATGTTATTCTCTCCCTGTTTCCTCATTTGTTACAGGTTCTTTTTAGAGGACTGCATGCAGTTATCATGGCAGAAAATGAAGGTGAGACTGCCAGAAGAGCAGTAAAGGTACAAAAATGAACATCTTCAGCTATGCTGAAAAAAACTGAGTTTGCCTGTGTTATTCATTTTGTTTTATAGGAGTTCTCGATGCTAAATTTCCATGTCGTAATTGATTATGTTGACTAGTCATTGCAGCCCTAATATACAATGACAGTTATTCTTGTTTTCCATGACTCGAGTGCATGGTGTTTCCATGTGCAGTATAGCTCACTTTAGGTCAGTATGAGACAGTTTGGAAGAGTTCACAATGATCTCGCTTGCGTTTCCACTGCCAAACGTGTTGACTCAATGGTTGTAGCTCTCTTTCCAACATCTTACCCATATGACCCAGAGCAGTTAGAGTATGCTCTATCAACATTCTCACAAACACGAACAAAATAGATATCTGCCCATAACTCACCCAAAGATTCTTTATAAATGAGAGCAAGGACTTGATAGTCTATAAATCAAATTCAGTCCGGTATTTAAAACTTTTCAGCCTATTTTTAGAAAAACATATAACACTTCTATTATGAGGGTGATGAAGGTGGACAGACAATAAATCTCAAAAGTTAAAGCATCATTCAGGGTGACAGTTTACAGGGGAGGGGGGATGGGACGGGACAGAAGACCAGCAGTGATAGAGGAAGAGATGTGGAGAGCAGGGAAGGGGAGGCAGCGGAGTGAAGGGACATCTTCTATATGCAAACTCTAAAGAGGTCAGACTTTTAGTTTCTGGGTCAAAGCGCATCAAACCAGCAGCTGCACTGAAACATCGCTCTCGGCCCTGTCGCAAAACAGCAACGCGGACAGGCTTCCACCAACTGTGACTGCACATTGGGCACTTCCTCCAAGCAACACAGATACAAGCGTCAACACAGAAAGCTGCCCTTTACTCTAATTCTCAGTATGTAGAGGTACACAAAGAAGTTTATCCAAGAAGACAGCATCTAGCAGCGGGTTTCGTATACAATGACTGTGATGAATGTTAACCTTATATCTCATCAGAAACTGTCCCAGGAACACCGCCGGAGGCAGTACATGGTCTGTAATATATATGATATATTTATCTGTCAGCAGGGTGTACAGAGCATATTTATATATCACAGGTCCTCTGGGAGTCACCTGACAAGATCTTGGAAGTCATCTATTCAGCAAGTCAACATTTAGTTCAGCTACTATTAATGCTGAGTAGATGGCGGGCTACACAGTGAATGAAACATGCTGCCAGATCACAAGCTGTTGTTGATGATTTAGTTTGCAAACATCTGGACAAGAATGAAAAAGAGAGGGGCAAATAACGAGAATTCCTAGGTGATTTATGCTTCTTTGTCACACTGACAGTGTATGTCTGCCATAGCTGGGGAACTTGCATCACAAGCCATCACTTTAACCTGACATGCACCTCCCAAGACAAGTAACAGTGTGCCAGGTTGACTTGTCCAATCCCATTTGTGACTGGTCCACATGGTATTATTTAGAGCCATAATGGATCACATACCTCAGCATTCGGATCACATTATGGTTCCTGAACCACATTTGTCTGACTGGTAATTTTTAAAAAAGAAAACAAGAGGCAATTATTATTTTGTTTTGCGTTTTTCCAAATAAATGTAGAGACACTACAAGATTCAGCAGGTCAGATGTTTGAATAATCTTACTAATTTCTTTCTAAAAAAAAATTTATACAAGGAAGAAAGAAAGCATAATACTCAAAATTGTGTAGTAAAAGAAAAGTGCATAAAGATTAATGATACCTGTTTAATAAAACTTAAGACTATTATTAGATACCGATATTTACCAATCTACAAATTCCATCAGTACCAGGATGTTGACTGTGTGTTGATAAGCTTGATCTATGTTCTTATGGCTTCCTTGTGTGGCAACGACAACATACTATGACCAGCCTTAAATTAAGCATAAATCACATATAAAATGAATTACGCTGACATAAAGTGATTTCTGCTACTATCCATTTTCTTCCTCTTATCTGTGGTTGGGTCGCAAGAGCAGTAGCCGCAGCAGTGAAGCCCAGACTTCCCTTTCCCCAACCCCTTCGTGCATAGTCCCTCCAATGTGTCCTTGGTCTTTCCCAGGGTCTCCTTTCGGTGGCACATACCTGGAAAACCTCACCAGGGAGGCATCTGGGAGGCATCTCTCACCAGATGCCCGAACCACCTCATCTGGCTCCTCTCAATGTGGAGGAGCAGCATCTCTACTCTGACCCCCTCCTGGATGACCGAACTTCTCACCCTATCTCTAAGGGAGAGCCCGGAGAGCCTACGGGGGGAACTCATTTCTGCCGCTTGTATCCGTGATCTTGTTCTTTCTGTAACAGAAAGAGGTCATGAGCTGTGACCAACAGAACCACATCATCACCAAGGCAGAGACCCGATTCTGAGGTCACCAAACTGGAAAAGTATCCCAGAATGCATTTCACATCAATAAGGAGAAAGTTATGGCATAATGACTTCATTGTTATGTAATGTAGTTTTAAGATGTTTTCAAGCGAAAATATAATCCTAACTTCAAGTTTCTTGCTAAGTTAATAATAGTGTGCCAGGTTGACTTGTCCAATCACATTTTTTTTCTTTATTTGTAATACAGCTAAAATATAAAACATGAAACCCGTTAAAAACACATAATATAAAGTAACAACACTTTGGTCAGAGGAGTTGGTGGTCTACTCCGAGTCATATAATATTTGGGGTGTTTATTTTATGTCCAGTTATATTGTTTATGTTTTTGAATACGTGTTAGCCTGCTAGCTATGCCATCGAGTACACTAGTACACAGTTTTTTGTTGGGTAATTACAGAATGACACAAACAACAGCAGACAAGGAAGTATAAACACCAACAATGCCGTAGGTCTTGTGCATAGGCTATGTGTGTTGTTTCTACATAGAAGCATAAAATCAAGCTTAAAGTGACTCTCCAAAGGTGGATATGTTCATATTTTAACCTTGGTAGGCTTTGACCACTGTTTGTACAGTCCTGATTAGGTTTTAGAATATATTTTTTAGGTTTTCAAATGGACTAGTAAAGGTTTTCAAGCATCAAAGGTCAGTTGTCAGTTGTCATGGAAATGGACATGTTGACATACAAGCCCAATTGATTAACGTTTACGTTTCAAAGCCCTGAAAAAAGCTCATAAACGATCATTAAGTTGTATTGTTCATCAAATTACTTTTCCCTGGTCTTTCATGCTTCGTTCAGCCTTTGTTTCTCTCAGCCACTTGTTGGCCAAGATGATTTATTTCCACTGACTTACTTGACCTTGAAAAAAATGAGATAAAGACAAGCATTAAGATTCTTCATCACAGAGGAAGGCTCCTGATTTACCGTCGCCATGAGACTAAATGTGGCAGCTGTTTCAGCTGAACCTACCGATGAACTAAATATGCCACTTTTAAAGCAGGTGAAGAGCCAAAAATACAAAATGTTCTTTCAAGGGCAAATAATAAAAACCAACTGAAATAAAAGCGGCTATTCGACAAAAAGACAAGACAAAGAAAGAGCAAGAGGCAAATATGTTTCCAATTATCAGCACTAGAGCATGTTCTTAAGAGCAAACTGAAAGGACAGGTTATTAAGCTTTAATGCATCACCGCGTAAGAACCATTCAAGGCCTTCTCTCTCTCATTAGACATACCACCAACCTTGTAGCGTGTGTGTATGTACATGCACAGGTTTGCAGCTAAGCACCTCACACAAAACTAAACACTTAAACACTGCTAATGAGAGTGTAAGCGCTCGCTGGTCTGCTTACAGAGGGAATAATGGATGTAACCCACAAGGGCATCTTCGTTTCCCTGAATAGATGGGACTGGAGCACATACAGCAAACAGCAGTCATATTTTCCTGATAAAGCCCCTCAATAGGAAGAAAATGCTGCTGGAAACATGCCCAAACAGTGCATACAATATATATGAAAGCTTTTCATTAGTCCTTTGAGATGTCCGATCATTCGTACATATAAACACCCATCCATCTGTTCCTTCGGTGTTGTTGAGGCCTGCGGGTAATTTTGGTACATAAGGCTTGCAAAACACTTTTTGTGCCATTTGGAACCCAACAACATGAATACAGTAAAATGACATTACATATTTCATCAGAATGAGCTTTATTGGCCAAACTCATTTTTATATCTTGTATCTTGAGATTTGCTCCTTAGTATTTTTTCTGTTAAACTGTGATTTTTGTGAACATTTATCTATGTTGGTTATGGTTAAGGCTAAGCTGGTGGCAGCTGGTTATCCTTTCTAAAGATGACCAGAATAACTGGGCTTACAAAGAATCACATCAATGCTCTACAGGTGGCACTTCTAACTCGTAAAATGAAAGAGCCAACCTCATTTTTTCGTCCATGCTACACAAATAACCCTCCTGCTTTGAAACCGCCTCTCCCCCATTCTGATTTCATTGGCTGACTCTAGGTGTGCCATTTGATTGGCTGATGCCCACTCTGAAGTGTGAAAAGCTAAAAAGCTCCCCAACCTTTGATGGAAGCACCGCTGACAGAACCACAATTCAGCGATGTTTGACATCACCTCGTTCAAACAGACGACAGCGCGTAAGACCCCGAATGAAGGAAAGAGGCCAAGAATGTAGGAGAAAAATAGACAGTCACTATTTGATCCCTGTTACAAAGTCTTTTGTGCTGCTTTAAAGAAAAACTGCAGGACAATGATCCTTTGTGCAGAGAGAGCTTAAATTCTGACTTCCATCTCTTGCATTTTTCTTTTTAAAGCAAACAAACAAGATGATGAAATTTCAGTGGATGATATACTGTCCCAGATGATGATGTGTTTTTCTGTGAGCAAACAAACTAGAATTGATTCTCCTTCATGAACTCTGTGACATATCTACGAAAATCCATGGGATGCTCTCCTTCCCTCATCAGTATAAATAAAACTGGGCATAAGGAAGAAGTGGAAGATAGGGGAAATGAGCTTCAGTGAAAAAGGAATCCATAAATAACTTGGGAGGCAAAACTTGAATGATTTGGCCTGTTCTGCACGCTGGGACTTCTTTGCCGCCCGGTGCTGCCATATGAACGCATTAACAAGACAAAACACCATCTAAAGATCCATTCCAAGTTCCTTGGATCAGTGAGGAAGTATTGGCTGTGGTTCTTGTGCTCAGTGAGCCACTGACTCTCCCTCTGTCTATGCCGGCATTCAGTGATCACCACCATGTGTGCACACTGTGGCCCCGAGTGTGATGGGCATGATTTTCCGTAGATGGGATGATTAATGTGCCTGCTCTGAGATGCTGAGTGAGATTGATGCTGCCCAGTACCCATTCCATGCCTAATCTTTCATCCTTACAGTAAATATGACACAATGTCCATATGCACGCAAAAACAGCCTGATTACAAACAGCTTGCAAGCCATTGCTCCTTTTAATGATTACATCCAAAGGCACTCTCTCAGTCAGACGGCTGCTTCCCCTAATGAAATTATCCAGTCGCGCTATCTGCCTCTGTGAGTGCGTGAGGTAAGGAGTTTCCACAGGGGTCACCCAGCCAAGTGGCCCAAGTAAAGTAACTCTGATGCAAATGAGATGTAAATTAGGCTAAAATGGAACACTGGTTAATTTGGCCTCCTGACATTGCAAACAGTCACAGGAGATCTGATGCAAATTACATGCAAATGACAACTGATGCTCTTTGTCTCCACTGGGCAAAGGTATGGAGCCTATGGGCTCAGGTTCACGTGGGGTTTTGTCTACGCAAATATTTGATGTATTCACAGGGATTTAAAGAAAGAAAATAGACACTAGAGAGATGGGTAGAATAGTTCACAACAGGTCACGAGGCTGTCATCACAACAGCTGAAGCATTATACACTCACACTGCACGGCCCGGTGCATGAGAGGAAAAATACAAAACCTCAAACCAGCGAACACGAAGCAACCAGACATTACATTCCAACCGCTCCACATTTACCAAAGCCAGGACCCAGCTGTGCACAATCCAGCCAACCACAGCCTCATCTGGAGCTTCAGAATTCACCCCCTCCAGTTTAAGGCCCACATATACCATCCATGTGGCAACAAGGCCGGCGTCCTGTTCTTCTGAGAAGAGGTCAAATCTTTGAACAGACAAGCCTCTCAATGCCATGTGACAGAAGAAAATGACTTTCTTGCATGCTCAATCCATACACTGACCCACAGTATGGATTCCTGCAGACAGGAGCAGCTAATTGATCCCCTCTGATCCTCCTTTCAACCATCTGGCTGTGTAGAATGTAACTGGTCACAGCCACTATGTGTAGCCTTTAGCATGACTTTAGTATTACCATAACAACAAAGTGATTAAATTATCCTCAACTGTAAATTGAATCAAAGTCACTGCAAAAGCACAGTAACAATTTTGGCCCCTGAACAATTTCCCTTTGTATACCCACATAGGCAAATTTGTTGTTACCCTTCCATTAAAGAAAGAAAACGCCACAAGTCAAATTATTTTTGCTTTTCTAGTTAGTTCGTATGGACTGGGATAGGCTCCAGCAGACCCCCGTGACCCAGAAATGGATTCAACGGGTCTAGAAAATGGATGGATGGATGGATAGTTAGTTCATTTTTCTAGAGGTACCAAGTAATTTGTTCAAGTCATTTTCAAAAGCAATGTCTGATTTTTATTAGTCAGTTTTCAGTACTTTAACTATCACTACTTTAGCAGTTTCAAGTTATCTCAGCAACCATTGCAAGTTTTTCTTACTTTCATGGAAGGATACCAACAAACCTGAGTTAATATAGCTCTTTACTTCTGCAGCTACTCTGTGATGGACATCTCAGGGGACAGTTCAGCATCTAGCCGCAGGACATTTTGACACGCAGCAGGGGTGGAGACTTAACCTGCTCAAACCACTCTACCCATCCAACAAGTTAAAACTTTAAAGCGGGAGCATGTACTTTGATTTATACCATCACATTTTACAATATATCAATACAAATTCTCATCTGTTAGAGACATCTTTTACAGTTGGTTGCACTTAGTTGAGGTCTTTTTGAACTATTTACATCTAAACATATTAGAAAAATGGTGGTAATTTACACAATTAATTAACTTTCATATTATTATCTCCGTTCCTTAATTGATTCTATAGTCTCTAAAATTTACAGGGGAAGAAAAGCAATTACAAGAGTTTTAAATAAATATTAGAAGAAACATTACCCGTAAACTCTGTAAAATGACATTTTATAGCTATATCTTTAGACCAGGTTAATTTTATCTTAGTCTAATATATTTTACAGCACTGTTCCCCAGTTTCAGTCCTTGAGGGGTGTGACCATGCACGTTTTCGATCAGGATGCTCAAACCCCTGCATGTTGTAATGTTAACGCAAGGAAACATCTAAAACATGCAGGACAGTGACCCTCGAGGACTGGAGTTTAAGACCCGTTTTAGATGGCTCCATGCTCCAGTACACCTGAATCAAATGGATGGTCATTAACAGACTTGTGCAGACCTCGATGGCAAGCTGATGGTGATCAAATCATTGGAATCAGGTGTGTTAGAGGAGGGAGCCATCCAAAACACGCAGGGCAGTCGCCCTTGAGGACCAAAAGTATGGAGTCGTGAAGTAATGGGGGATTTTAAAAAAAACATCTTAAATACATTAATATAGATACTTGTGAAAGTATCTATCAATACACTTGGTGTGTATTGATCAGTGTTTTCTGCAGGTCTGCTCTTAGAGTCCATTCTGTGGTTCAGAACTGGACAGTGTATAATTTTAAAAAATCATTTTAGTCTCTTCTCCCAACTTGGCACTTCAAAAAATGCAACCAGAAACGCTTATCTTCCCATACCCGAGTCTCTCTGTACTGGTTAAGCAACAGGTTTCCTCTTTTGCATGCCTAGAAAGGCACACAGAGGTGTGCCTGCAGCTGCTTTTTTAACATGCTGTCACTGTCATCCATTCATCTCTCCACGTCCAGAGCTCCTCTGCGTCAAAGCTGCAAAGCACACCAATCTTTTTGATGTAGACTTTACACCCAGAGCTGTGGCGGATGAATCAAACTACTCCTGTGCCGCTTTGTCACTCTTCACTTCATTCATAAATCCAAAATGTTGCAAATGTAGGCGATTGGCTGTGATGGCATTGCGTAAAAAGACGCTGCACTCCCAGGACCAATGAGAGACAAGTAGTACGCTCTCTCTCCCGCTCTCCCATGCTGCCATGCTCCTTCTTTAACCCTCTCCCGTTTTTCGTTCTCTCCGTTTCATTCCCTGCCTAGGTGCACTACAGCAGTCCAAACAACAGCCTGGCGAACAGAGCGGAGTGCATGGTCAAGTGTTGTATTATGGGTAAAGCGGGCAGCTGGACACACTTGTCATCCTACAACATCAGAATAGGTCACACTTGGTCCAAGTCACTCCTCAACCTCCTCCAGAGGCCAAGTCTAAAGTGATGACTTTGTCCCACTTCAACTTTTGAGCCCAGCCATCTGCATATTTCCTTTAAGGCTTCAGACTTCCCAGTGTGCACCACTTGATTGTAGGTGACACTGAAGAGAGTTATAAAAAATTAAAATTCAATAAGTGACAGTTTACCTGACTGATCTGTAACTCTTCTATTGGGAAAGGAGAGGCCTGACATTAGGCCTGCTTCAGTGTGACCCGATTCAATAATCACTTTGTTTTTTAATATGGTCACGTTTTAGTTGTCCAGACGACAAAAACAAAAGTCCTGACAGAACCACACATGAATCAATACCAGCAATGATCCAGTGACTGTCCGTGAACTCAGAGCACGCCAGTATTTGTGGTGAACTGGGTTGACAGAGTTCAGGAAGGCTTTTTCAATGACAACACTGCCACCTATGGTTCCGTTGGGATATTGCAGGAATCCAAAAGATTACATCATCATGTTCAGGGCGATGATGTATTTTTCTAAGATGCTGTGGCTCAGACAAAGAGAGGAAGGGACGGATATTGTTGACTTCAGTAAAAACAGGAGAAAAGTTTAAAAGGACACAACATAGATCATATGTTTTTCAGCACATCTAATTCTGTTTCATCAGCATTACTTCTAAAAACATCTAGAATTAGTAGCTGCACACTCACTTCTAACCCAAATACACTGATCTGTGAATGTTGCACTCCCTCATAGGACAAAAATATCTTCAGCTAGTTCAAAATGAGTCACATACTTCCGCATATGCCTGTAACTAGTCTTTTAACATCCAAAACCTGACCCCTTAAAGCTGTAATGCATTAAACGTAATGAAGATTTACATTGTGAAACATTTGTCTTAATCAGTCACAACCTGGCAACTTGATGGGATGACAAAATGTCTCACCACCAAGTATCTGTCTTTCCTGGGTGTCCTCATAGCCTCATAGGGGTTCAATTTGACAACGATCCCGCAAACTCCCCATTAAAAGTTTCTAAAAGGTTCACTGATGTTTTCTCTTTGCTGAGGTTATAACATGAAACATGCCAGCAGCGCCGCCTCAACTCATTCCCTCTTGTATTCATGAAAGCAATTTTCTAGAGAAACATGGGCCACACTTCATATCTGGGAGTGTGAAAAACGGCACAAGCCTGCGAACATAAATGGAACCCGCGGGAGCTCACTGCCCCCTAACGGTGACATGTAAACACTGCACCTGGACTTCGCAGAAAAACGTTTTTCACCATGCCAGCATGTATTTACAAAAAATAAGAAGAAAAAAAAAAAATAGAAGAGTATATAACCAGTTATTGCTTCAATAAAACATAAGAATTTAGAAGCAGACATTGCTTCCCATCAGTCTAGAAAGGGTTATAAAACCATTTTTAAGCTTTTAGAGTCAGTGGAAAGGCAGTTCCCATTCTTCCCAGGAGTGGACATTCCAGCTGCAGACCATGCAATGGTGAAAGAAATCCTAAGATTAAAAAAAAAAAAACTTCATCAACTATGTCAAATATTAAAGTTCATAGCACAACAATTAAGAAAAGGTGAATTGGAGATGGACTATTTAAAAGGGTTGCCAGAAGAAAGCCTTTTCTGTCTAAAAAAATGTGGAAGAATGTGAAAAAATAACTGAGATTCACAAAACTGCATCTGACAAACCAGAACACTTCTGGAGCAGTGTTCTGTAGATGGACGAAATCATAGTGAATATGTTTGGTCACATCGCATGGTGGCATGTTTATTTTTTTTTTTCTTTTTTTTTTTTTTTTTAAATCATCATCATCAGAGGGTGAATATTCCTCTTCAGAATCTGAGCCAGCAGTAGCTGGC
>JAOWBL010000003.1:11198352-11212318 GCA_028564865.1 Zenarchopterus dispar | reverse complement strand
TGGGGCTCAGTAAGACGTGGGACACTCGAGACTTGATTTACACATAATACGGTTTCACGTGTCGTTGACAGCAGTTACCTCACCACTTCTACCGCTTGGACAAATTTTAACATACGTTATAACATACCTTGTCCATATCATTGGCATTAAACTTTAATATAATGTTATTTTAGTTGCAAACAGAGATGAGATTAAACAAAATAGTATTATTTGCCACATATTTCTCTGATCCAACCAGTCAGTGACGTCATATTGTAGTTTTCTCAAATATGTACGTGTGCAACCTTGAAATGTGGTGAAAACGAGAAATATGTTTTACCGTTAAACTAGTCGAATTTCAATTGTTTCAACACCTATGTTAAGAAATTGCAGTGTTCTTGTCTATAATAACTAGTTTTATGAAAAGTAGTTACATTAACCGACCATAAACAAGTAAGAGGTCATCTGGGTTTACCTTTAGGTACAATTACTATCAATTCAGGTCATATGCCATGAGTTAACACTGACAGCACTAAATTTTATTGTTTTTTTCACATTTCACATATTTCAAACATATTTGGGAAAAAAAAATTTTTACAACATGCTGTTTGATTTATGTAAACAAATCTCTTTTTAACTGTAAAGTAGTAAAAAAAAACAACGCAGTTTACTCATTCTCTAAGACATCATTACTGACATATGCCATGGTCATTGTTTTTCAGGCATTTCTAGAATCCAATATAGCATGAACTTTATAAAGTATGAAAGACAGAAACTAAGTATTCTGTAATACACTCAGTCATCATCATCAAACTTAATCTTTTTCCCTTGGAATGCCAGGATTTGTCCTTGCTGCTCTTTTCTTTTCTTGCTGGCTTCCCAGGATGGATGGAGAGTAGGCTGTGGTGCTTGATGAGAAGACACACCTCCACCCCTGTGATCATTTTGCCCTCGAACACCCCCTCTTCCTCTTCCTCGCCCCCTCCCTCTCTCACCAGATGCACGACCCTTACCAACTCTTTCAGGACAGGCTTGGCTGTACTTGAACTCTGAAGTCTCTTTTTCATGGTTTTTGAACTTGGGTTGATTACTAAAAGGCTGTTCTGGAGCAATACCACATTTTGGTTTTCTTTGGCCCCTAAATTTACCCCCACCCCTCCCTCTGCCGACACCTCCACCAGACTTAGATCCAGACAAGGATGAACAGAAAACAGACTTAAGCGGTGTCGTTTTTGATTTCAGCCTGGCTTCAAGCTCATCAAGTTCACTCTGGAGCTTGTCAGAAGGTTTCTCATCCTCCTTTAGATCCTGTTTCACATTACTTGCCTTGTCCACACTCTTCTCCCCTTCAATGTTTTTCTGTGTTTTCTTTTTCTTGAATTTGCGTACTTTTCCTATGAAGAAGTCGTCTTCCTCGCTCTCTTCTGACTGGGAGGAGTCCTTGCGAAAGCGTTCCTCTGTGCTGTCGTCAAAGTATTCTCTCTCTTCATTATCCGATAGCTCAGCATCACTCTTATCATCATCTGCTCCCTTCTTGAGTGCTGCAGGAACAGACAAAGTTATACTTTGAGATTTAAGTTTCCTGAAGTCCTCTGAATGTCTTTTTTTTACTGACACTGGTCTAGCATTCGTAGACTTTGACATTTCTTGCAGAGAGTTGGAAACAGTTGAAGTTTCATTTTTTTTAAGGACATCTTCCACCTTCTCACACTCAGGGATTTCTTGAAGCTCCACAGAACTGTCTTCTTTGTTTTCCTTCTTCTCTGTTTCCACCTTCCTTTCTGGAGAAGGCAGAGTTGTCTTTTTAGGTTGTTTTTGAACTTTTGTCTTCCCTCCCAGCTTTCCACTTTTGACACGCTCGTCTTTGAAGGCTTTCACTGCAGCTTTGATGCTCTCAATCTTCTTACTGAACTGAGGGTGGGTGGCGATGCGTGCAACAGCCCGATCAGATAGAGTAGACTTGGGGTTTTTGCACACCTGTTCGAAGTTGAGACTTTTCTGCAAGGCCGTCTTCGTTACCTGAATTGGGAGAAAAATCATGCATGAGAGGATTCCTGGTGTAAAACAGAAAAGGTTATAAATTCTAAATAATTTAAGTACACTAGTACTTAGTAATTAGTAAATTATAATAGAAATGACCCGCTCGGATGTGCAGAGAGGAACCAAAGGAATCTTACCAGGTCTGGGGAGAGGTTCTTCATGGAGTGGACCTCTTTCAGCAGTCTTGCAGCTCTCCTCTGATTCCTCTCGATTTCTGTCTCTTTTCCTTTCTTCTTCTTCAGTACTGCAATCTGACGTGCAAGTTTCCTGATGATCAAAGCCCTAATCCTTTTCACCTCCTTCCTCATCTTCACCACCTCATTGTTGAGAATCAGGACATTTGCCTGCTGCTTTTTCTCCACACTTTGAGCAGGCGAAGGAATCGTGTCATCTGTGGTTTGTGCCACGACTTCATCTTCTTTTTCACCCCCAACTATACTTTCCTCTTCATCATCATTGCAAATCTCTTGTTCTTCTTCCTCATCATCTTCTTCCACTGTCTTCTCCTCCTCCTGGTCCTCAACAGACAGCAACATTTTTTCCTTGGTTTTTAACATCTGTTGGAGCATAAAGCCATCATTGTACTGAGTGTTATTGTTCTTAATATTATTCCAGAAAATAGTTTTATCATTAACCTGGTTAAATAAACTCAGAGTAATCAATAAACTTGTGTTTTCAGTTCCAAAACGAACATACTATGGTCACCATAGAAACATAGTACCAAACTTACCCTTTGAGGACCAATGGTGTTTTTTTTTTGTTTGGTTTTTTTTTTGGCAGAGCCCTATGGTTTCTGTTATTAAACCTTTAATATATTTAAACAACATTCTGTTGCCTGACATTTCAAATATATCACAATGTAAAGTTGCCCTAACATCTTTGCAAACATTGTCCTTTGTTATCAAGTTTTGTATTGTTTTTTTTCTCCCGACCAGTGAGGGATGCAGAACTTGTTTTTTGTTGCTGTTGTTTGGATTGCATCTAATAGGAAACAAAACTTACACTGGAATATCCACTAAAAAAGACACAATATCCCAGAAGTAAATGAATAATCTAAAATGTCTCAGGTTTTATTTTTGTGTAATTGATGCAGGTTCAGAAAACTTTGAGTTTAGAGTTGATCTCTGGGTTTGTTAAACCATCTTTCTGGATCAGCTCCCCTGAACCCAAGTTGTCACTCAAAATTCCTATCAATGCCATTGAGCTGTTCACCTGTGATCTGATCACTCAGGGCAGACGTCAACATCAAGTATAAACCAGGACATAAGCTGAGTAGTAGAGAAGACAACAGTTATTTCACAGTAATTTCAAAGTCAAGTAGCAACACTATTTAGAGGTATCAGTCACCTTCCTATGAGGACCTATGGTTAATTTTTGACTAACTTCATAAGACCAATCAATGGGTGCCAGCGGTTTGGTAATGATGCTCAGATATGGCATCATCACATGACTTTGTAGTAGTTGTGACTTGATTTTGTAGCATTTGACTTGATTTTGTAGCATTTCTATTAATGTCTGTTCTGTATTGTGCATTTTGGCAGGTTTTGCACAGTTTCTGGTTTAGGAACCATCGTTTCTGGCAACACCGTATCAGAAAGCAGCCCTATGCATCCTAAAGCAAGGCTGTGCCATACCATTGACAGACCTGGATATATACTCCAACACCCAGATGAAGCACATGCTTTGTGCCCCTTTAAATCGCACTAAAATATCTGTTCGCTTTATGCCACGAGACCAAAACACGCAAGTCTTAGCGCACGTTCGAATATCACCGACACTTAAACTGTGCATTATCCAAGTTAAAAGTAATCAAACCCTCGTATGCCACTTCTCACTGTTGTGTCGGTATTAAGCAGGTATTTGGATTAGATACCAGTATAACACTAAGGCAGCCAAAACAAACGTGGCTGAAGAAGCATGGAAAAGTTTTACTGTTTAAAAGTGAGTTTATCTTACGTACCAGTGTCGTAAACACATGCTGGGAAAAAAATTTAAAATTGGTGTTGTACCTCGTATTTGTCACACTTACCATTAAGAAAAGAAAACTTTAAAAACTGTCAAATTTGAGGGAAACGCATCGACTAGCAGGGGGCGGCCATGTTTCGCACGTCTTCTACAGCGGCGTGACGTCAGACGTCGGCAGCAGGACAGCGCAGCGTGTCGTGAAAAGGGGAGGGCCTTCGGAGGACTGTTTTTATTTATTTCTTTGTTTCATGTGGATAAAACAACAACAATGGTGGATAATTGAAGAAGTGTGAATATTAGAATGAGCGGATGACGTTTCCAGTCACAGTTATCAGACCGATATCACAAGTGAATCAACAGGGGGAGGATGAAGCGGCGCAATGCGGACTGCAGTAAACTCCGACGGCCGTTAAAACGGAACCGAATCACCGAGGGTATATATAGCAGGTACAAAAAAGGGGCTGGAGGGACGTTATTGTATAACAATGGCGCCGCTCTGCATATGTCAAGACGCGGCTGCCAGCCTCTGCTGCAATTCTATTTAACCACGGTTTGCTCTTGAGCTAACGGTAGAAATTGAATGAACGAATCCTCTCAAATTGTCACAATAATAGGCCCAGGTTAACTGTACGAGTGTGGCACCAACAAACGGCTTATTTATTCTCATCTTGTTCAACGCCATTCAAATTCGAAATATTGCTACCATTTTCACTCTGCAGTTTTTTTTTTAATTGTGATTTGTACACGGATGAAGTAGTTTCATTAAAAAAAATTACACAGCGTAAACTTGAGAGGAAAATGACAGCGATGACAGAGGCGCTCGTTTTGAACCGAGCTCTCACCTGTGCTTTGTTTGGCAGGAGCCTTTAACTCCGCCACGGAAATCAAACGCTTTTTAATTCAGCTTGTTTCTCCAAGAACATCTGTCTCAGAGGTTGATTGCTGCTTAGCCAGAAAATGAAGACCAGCTGTGCTGGCCAACAAGTCCAGACATGGCAGACCCTCCTGCTCCGTCTTATATGTACAGATAACGTACAGTAAAACAGTTTTATGGATTTCAGTTGTTTGTGTTCCAAAAAAAAAAAAAAAAAAGTCTTTTGGGGTTTAGTATATCTTAAATCATGTTCACTGCTGCATCTTTGTCTTCAAATCTGGAATTGACACTAATGTAAGACTGTTGTATAAACCTGATGTCCAGATGATTGTCACTGAACCAGATCATTTGTTTTGGATTCGGTTCTTTGTTTAACTGTGTATTTCATCTGTCTGCTCCTCACAGTACGTTCCTGTATCTGAAGTTCCTGGTGGTGTGGGTGTTAGTTTTACTGGCCGATTTCGTGCTGGAGTTCAGGTTTGAGTACCTGTGGCCCTTCTGGCTTTTCATTCGGAGTGTCTACGACTCCTTCAGATATCAGGGGCTGGTAAGAGCTCATCTGCCTGGCCCTGCCTTCGCTCTTTCCGTTTGGCGTTAACTAGGTGGCTTTGAGCCTAAATGTTTATCTTTGTGTCTCTTTTCTCCTGCACTTAGGCATTTTCTGTCTTCTTTGTGTGTGTGGCGTTTACGTCAGACATCATATGCCTCCTCTTCATCCCCGTCCAATGGCTGTTTTTTGCTGCCAGCACCTATGTATGGGTCCAGTATGTCTGGCACACAGGTTGGTTCAGTTTTTCACTGGAATCTTTTCCGAAATTATGTATTCATTTTTAAATAATTCAATTTTTTTTTTGTTAGGTTTTGTTCTCACAGCCAAATTGGCAATTTCATTTTAGAAAATTTAAATGTGAATTTTTTTATTTGTATTTTTTTTCCAGTTACAAACCTGAAAGCGCTGTTGTTGTTTTATTTTGTTTTTTTTTTTTTATTTTGTTTTTAATTTTCTATATTTCATGCAGAGAGGGGAGTCTGTCTACCGACGGTATCGCTGTGGATCCTGTTTGTGTACATCGAAGCTGCCATACGGTTCAAAGATCTGAAGAATTTTCATGTAGATCTCTGTCGCCCTTTTGCTGCTCACTGGTAAATGCCATTTATTGTCTTACATGTTTGTTATTGCGCTTTAGTTCGTTTCCCCCATTACTGTTACTGACAACAGTAAAAACACAATTACAGTATTCATTTTTTAACCATACATTATATAGGTGTATGCAAGAGCTAGATTGTCCTCTTTTTTTAATGCCTTTTTTTGTAAGAACATAGTAAAAATAATCAGCTCATACAACCTTAGATGATTAACAACATATCAGAGTTTTCATTGAACTTTTATTTATGTAACAAAAATCGCAAAAAAAGAGGGGGAAAAATCCTGTGGGCAATAATAAGTACCCCCTTACTGCTTCTGTAGGATTTAAGAAGGCAAGTTGTATCTGGATGTTTATCATCAACACTTGATTATCGCCAAGTGTTTAGACCTGCAGATCTTTATATAAGCAGATGTTTTGAGAGTCTGAACCACTGATTGTGTGTCAGCCCAATGCCAAGAGGGGAAGACATAACCAGTGATCTCAGAGAAGCACTTATTGCTGTACATTCGCCTGGAGAGAGGTATAAATCCATGTCAAAACAACTTGGAGGTCAGTGCTCCACAGTAAGAAAGAATATTCACAAGTGAAAAATTTTCAAAGACAGTTGTCAGTCTTTTCAGGAGTGAAGATCCCAGGAAACTTTCCCCATGGTCAGACAGCGTAATGCTTAAAGAAATGCCAAAAAAAAAAAAAACAAGCAATGAAGTTTATGGGCTACATCTCAAATCCTAGTGTCTAAGACTGAACAAGTGTGGTTTGTTTGGAAGGTTGCAGAGAAAAATTTCTTCCCAAAAGCTGCATCTAAAAAACAAAAAAACTTCAGGAACAGTGTCTCGGATGAGACCAACATGGAGTTGTTGGCCTTAACTTCTCAGCGCCAGGTTGATGAAAACTACCCACAACTTTTCTCATGTCAGGTGTGGTGGTGGAGGGGTGATACATTCAGGGTAGTTCTGCTGCTGGCACTGTGTCAACTATGAACTTCCCCACATTAGAGAAGCAAACAGGACTCGTATCTGTCCAACAGCTAAAGTTTTATGGAGGTTGGGTCATGCAACTGGACAATTATCCAAAGAACACCAGCAGATCTTTGTCAGACTGGAAGAAAAAATAAATGATTTGGGTTGGACCAGACCTCCAAGCAAGTGAAATTCTCCAGCAAGTCTTTGTGCATACGTGAACACCAAAACCACTACTCAAAGCAAGGTAGTAATGAGTAAAGGGTGAAAATTCCTCCACGAGGATGCAAGAGACTGGGGAAAATGACTACTTCACATTATTGCTGGTAAGGGCGAATCTACAAGCTACCTAGTACAGTCCACTGATGTTTTTGTTTTTTTTTCATTTTACTTTTTTTTTTTTTCATTTTTGTTAAATAAATAATAGGGTGGTTAACAAAGCTGTTCAACTGAGGATGTGCGTGTGACTGTGTAAAACGGTTTCTTCTCCTGTTCTTGGATGAGTATAAACAGATTTACTAAGGTTTACTCTCAACACATCTCCTCACGTTCTAGTATCGGCTATCCAGTGGTGACTCTAGGCTTTGGCTTCAAGAGCTATGTTAGCTATAAGATGCGACTGAGGAAACAGAAGGAAGTCCAAAAGGAGAACGAGTTCTACATGCAGCTTCTGCAGCAGGCTTTACCACCAGAGCAACAGATGCTGCAGAGACAAGAGCGGGAAGCAGAAGAAGGTGAGACACAGCATGCCCCAAAAAGTGCCTTAGACCTACCTTCTTATGAGTCTCCAGCAGCGTGGGACTTAGAGTCTAGAAGTTGAAATAAATTAGGTGTTGTATTAGCTTGGAATTTAGTCTAAATTAAAGGAAATGTTTTTAACACCTGTCGATATCTTGTTTAGCAGTCAGTTCTATGATTTTCTATTGTGACAGGTTGTTAGATATGGAAATCCTTCATCCTCTTTCTTCCATCTTTTTTTAAATTCACCACTTGCACATTAAAGGTAACAAAAATCAAGAGTTGCACAGCACACACTGCTCCCAGCACACCAGGGATATTTATGCCAATTTCAGTTTATTTCAAAGTTGGAGAGTTCGGGGACAGCAACCATTAACTCGGCTCTAATTTTACAGTACTTTTATAAACTGCTCCCTAGTTGGATCTAAAAAACCAAGACTTTGACCTTTAAAATGTCAAAGCACACGGCTTCAACAAAATAGCTTAGAAAAAAATTACATAGCCTCCTTTATAATATCTCTTAAGAAATGATAAAGTCAGTGGAAACGTGGCTGACAGAAAACTAAATTCATATAACTGGATGTAAATGTGTCCAAGAATTCAGTAATTACTGTTCTTTTATGTTAAAAAGTATAGTTTATCCTCAGTATAAACCTATTTTAACTTCTTCTGCATACCTGTTCTACTTACTAATAATTTCTTCACTTTTGCCGATGTGCTTACGGTTAATAGCAGCTAACATAGATGACTTTATTAGTTAGTTGCTGATTATCTTTTGAGTTCATTCTAAATTCATGAAACCAATCTGATTTCTCTGCTCTGATTTCTAACCACAAAAATGTAGATTTGCACAACTTTTGTTAGCCGTCTCATTCATTCAAACTCCACCAGGCAGGAAAATAAACTAGAATGAGTGGCATACAGGTCATCTTTAAAGGCTAATTTTGTTTGTCTGTTGTCATTTACAGAAAAAAGCAGAGAATATTATTTAGCTTCTTTCTACCGGGGAGTTATGCTTGACTCATTTTTTGTATCAATCAAGGTCATCATCAACACCAGCCTCTGTTTATGTCCAAACATGTCTCTGCTTGTCTTTGGGTTTAATCTGCTTTTCTATGTTTATACACACATATATTCTTGTTTTCATCCAGCTGCCTTAGCTAAAGGGATCTCGGAGCTAGAACCCACAGTAGTATCCCAAAACGGAGGGCCGCCTGCAAAGAAAAGTACCTCATTCCCGTTACCGGAACTGGAGTACCGCGAAAAAGGGAAGGACAATACCACAAAAGAGCGAGAGGGCAAAAAGCAAAACACGGTCGGAATCAATAACAACAGTATTATACACGCACTGGACTCCAAACTGCAGGAGACAGAGTACATTGAGAACTACGTTGGGACGAAGAGACTGAACAACGACCTGGCGGGAGAAAACATGCACGCTGATGGCAGCAGCCACGCTACCACAAAAGAGGAAATGGGGGGGACGGGGAAGAACTACAAAAATACCAGTGGAGGTGGAGCCAACAACAATTCGTCTCCACGAAATCACAGCTCTGCAAACGGCAGCCTCCCGTCAGGCTCCTTAGCCAATAAAAACGAGAGGAAACAGAAGGGAGCAGGGAAGGGGCAGAAGGATCTACTGGAGAACTGTATCCCCAACAACCAGCTGGCCAAGCCAGATGCTCTGCTGCGGTAAGACGCACGTGTCCAGCATCCGTACTTTACTTCCTGTCACACACACTGTTGATGTGTTTAATAATAAAAACCAGGATTAATTGTGCTACTTCAAAAATAGCCCAGTGAACAACCGGGTCTGTTCCGAGGTGCTCGGAAACAAGTCTGCTAATGCTGTACTGTCTCTTTCCTCGAAGGCTGGAGCAGGATGTGAAGCGCTTGAAGGCAGATCTTCAGGCCAACAGGCAGCTAGAGTCGGAGCTGCGCAGCCAGCTTTCGTCCCTGAGCAGTCAGGACCGCAGCCTTCGCTCTGAGCTGGGCCAGCTGCGCCAGGACAATGAGCTCCTCCAGAACAAGTATGTACTGTTTTACTGTCGCTGCCAATACAATTGTGCACGTCAAAAGTTGGGGCAGATAAGATACCTGTAGTGATGCTGTCCTTCCAAAAAGAACCTTTAGAGTAGAACCTCCAAAAGTAGTGAAGGCCCACAGAGCTGAGACTTCATAGTGATTCCACTGAGTGGAACAGCTCAAGTTGGGTGGGTATGGTTTGGATTTGTGCTGGCTCTGGTGAGGTCACTAACGCTTCAGTGGTCAAACCTCCATTATCACAGAGGTGGTTGTATCAGTGGCTCCTTCAATGACCACTGCCATATACTTGTGTTTATTTCAACTATAAAGACAAACAATCTCAGTCACATCACAAGTGGTGTATTTGTTTTTCATTGTGTTTTGTGATTGGTTACGTTTTTTCTCAACCAATCAGCAGACTGTGCTGTTTCTAGTTCCATCTTAAGTGTACCATATTTTTAACACCTAGTCTTTTTGGGATAGTAAAGTTTGGTGCTTTGGTACTGTCCTCTGGGTTGGACTTTGATTTCTAGAGGACAGTATGGATGCTGTTGGATATGCATATGGCCAAAGAGATAAAGTTTGTCATGTTAATAATGGGCATCCATAATGCTCTGCAGTTGAGTAGGAGCATCATGAATGACTGCTGTCTTTTTTTTTTTTTAACCGTAAAAATTTGATGATCCAAGGTGATGTTGGCATAGCAATTCTCCACCTTGGTTCTTTTGGATACTTCTGAATGAGTCATGGCATAAAGCCTTTCCCACTGTGATCAGTTCAGTACTTTTTGTACCGTCAGGAATGGCTGAGAATGGGAGGAGTACAAGACGCGGTTCATGAGAGAGAATTTTTGCGGTGAATGGATATACCGCAGGACTTTACTGACCCGAGCTGAGCGGGAATGTGCTCCATGTCACAGCACCAGTGCTGCTGGGTCAAATACATTCTTTTTTTTTTTTTTTTACTTTAGGCTCCACAATGCTGTCCAGGCCAAACAGAAGGATAAGCAGACCATCTCCCAGCTGGAGAGGAAACTGAAGGCCGAGCAGGAGGCCCGGGCTCTGGCTGAGAAACAGCTGGCTGATGAGAGGAAGAGAAAGAAGATGGAGGAGGCCACTGCTGCCAGAGCAGTAGCTTTAGCTGCTGCAAACAGGTACCAGTCTTTGTTACTTCAGTCTGAGCCTCTGGGCCACTGTTTCCAGCCTCGGAATCATGTCTTTGTCCTTCGTGACACAGAGTGGAGTCCACTGATTCTCTTCGTGGTCGTATCAGAGAGCTGGAGACTGAGTGCAAGAAGCTGAGTATGGATATGAAGCTGAAGGAGGATCAGATTAGGGATCTGGAGGGAAAGTGTCAGGTGAGACAAAATTAAACAGTACTAAAGTAGTTTGTGTTTCTGACTCTGTGTTAACATAATCCTAGACTGTACCACGTCATTGTATTGAATCTTTGAGAAGTGAAATATTTTTCAGTTTAACAAAGTTTCTTATTTTCCCCTCTACTTCTGATTGACTCCCGTCACGCGAAGGAACTACGCAAGTACAAAGAGAATGAGAAGGACACAGAGGTGTTGATGTCGGCGCTGTCAGCCATGCAGGAAAAGACCCAGCACCTGGAGAACAGCCTCAGTGCCGAGACCAGGATCAAACTGGATCTCTTCTCTGCGCTGGGGGATGCCAAGAGGCAGCTGGAGATCGCGCAAGGTAGATGCTGGCTGAACACATGCACTGATTCATTAAAGCCGCATTGAGTCACTCTCAAAGCACCACAGTTTTCCAGCCGTTGTTTTTGCTTCAGAGTTCTTAAATGAGGCTTTGAGTCGTCTGCAAGGGAAAAAGAAAATGAGTGTGGACAAATGAAAAGCTGTTAACAGCTGTCTGGGTGTAGACCTCGCTCTGTGCTACAAAAAGAATTTGCTGCTGATGCTGCACCAAAGTGCGCCACATGTAATCTGAGACCTGAACGCAAAATCTCTTCTAGTTTCATAATTGTAACCGAGTGTATAAAGAAATGGGGAAAAAAAAGAACACTTTCTGCTGCTAAAGGAGAACTAATAACCACAATACTGCAAAAAACATTTTAATAATATCTTTGTCACATCAGACTGTCTTAGTCTGTTGTCATCCTTCTCCAAGATGGAGTGATTTTATTCATAGCTTTTAATCTTTATATGTAATCGATGTCAACATGGATCACATGTTTTCTTATCTATATGCACGTGTTCAGGAAAATGATGATTCATTTATTATCTTCACAAAGTCAATGGGACAGTAGGTGAAGTTTTTCCGTTTGGCAGTGGGATGAATCAACAGGTATTTGACGGACTTGGCCAGTAGCCAGATTCAGAGGTTACAAACTTCTGATTTTAACTTTTGATCAGAGATTACTTAAACGCGTGGTGGGATCTAATCAGAGAAAATCAGCAGTAGAATTCACAGCAGCATTTAAGAGTGAACATCAGAGCATTTCCACACTAAGTGGGAGGAGAACTCAAGGTATTCCAACTAAATAGTTCTGTAGCCTTAAGCAAACCACTTAGTGAGGCTTTTAAAGAACAAAGGCTTTGATTTGCCACAGAGTATAAAGATTGGACTCCTGAGCAATGGAGAAAGCCAGACTCAGCCTGTTCCATCTTGATGGGCGTATTAGGGTAATAAAAGCAGTGACTGATACAATAAATCATGCCTTGTGTCTACTGTGCACATCCGTGGGGGCAGTATTATTAGTTGGGGTTTCTTCAGTTGGTCAGGTCTAGATTAAGTAATGTTGTGAGGCTCCAAAAAAGGAGGGCATCTGCCTGAATGTAATAAATGAGCAGGTTTTTCTCCCTTCTCTGATGGCATGTGCATGTTTATCAAACCTGTGTCTTTTATTTCCAAATACTCCTTTACAGAAGGCTCTACTTGCCCCCCCCCCAATCCTCTGGGCTTGACTGCTGTAATCCACTTTTTCTGAAATGTTGCTGTGTGATTCATTACTGGCCCATCCCTTCCTGCCCTTTCTGGCACCCTACTACTTTTGATATTGATTTTAAAATCTTACCTCACCTCCAAATCCTTAAATGGTCTTTCCCTGCACAGACTTATTGAACCAGCACATGTCCTCCTGAACATCAAGATCTGTGTATAAAGGCCCTCGGAGTTTTTTCTGCCACTTGCACTTTGTCTTGGTTGGTTTTCCTTTACAGCATTTTTGTGAAGATTTTTGTAGCAATCTTAAGAAAGCTGCATCAATAGAGTAGTTACAAAAAAACACATTCATATAGACTTATAAATAAATTATGTGTTTCATTGCCACAATGTTCTACTGAATGATGCTGAGCATCTCAGCGTTTGGACAAACTGGTGAACAAATAATGGTGAAGGTTGCCAGTGAGAGCTGAAGATGTCTCTGTTTACCTGTCCTACGCTCACCTATGGTCACGAGTAGTTGGCGGTGACATTGACTGTATAAGAAGACCTGGACAAACTCCTGTGACATCACCTGCAGGGTTTCTGAAGCTTTCCTTTCCTGGTACTGGGAAGTACCTTGTTAAAAATGGGTGGAACAAACTTTCAAGTCAGCCAGAACACACCCACCTTATGTCAGTCACAGTTAACTATTTTAGCTTGGTTGGCTTAGCTTACGTTTATCTAAATATTCATCTACATTCATTCTTATCAAATCTACCCACACATCTTCCTTTCAAGCGTTGCTATTGAAACGTGTGAAACGTGTCATGACCCAGTGGGCTGCCACTACCACTGGAGCTGTAAAGTCAGCCTAGCAGCCTCATTATGTGTGGTTGCCAGCAGACTTCGATTTTAAAGGTTCCTGAAACGATTCGCCACCAGAAGAGCTGTGGATCTCCTCCATAAGTTTCATACAGTTTCAAATATCTTTGTGGCAGCACAATCAGAAATGACCACAGCTCGGTTAGCACTGCTTTTGACTAAGCTTCGTCCTTTGATCCTTCCAGATCAATCCACAATTATTCATGATCATCTGTTGGTGAAATGACCAGCAAAACCAATTATTCTCTTTCAAATATGAATGATTATGCTCTGTTGAGTCTTTATTTACAGCTGAGAAGCTCTGCTCAGAAGTGCCAAGTCAAAAAAGAGATCACAGCTAGTCATTGGCTATGCTGGCCACCAACCAGAAGCGGAGGAAAAAAAAAAAATATATATATATATATATATATGTATATGTATGTATATATATATATATAAATATATATAAATATATATATATATATA
>JAOWBL010000003.1:11176007-11198252 GCA_028564865.1 Zenarchopterus dispar | reverse complement strand
ATTTATATATATATATATATATATATGTATATATATATATATATATATATATATATATATATTTATATATATATATATATATATATATCATCTGTAGAGTTGTCACACTTTTGTGTACAATTGCTCAGATAACCCCTGAAGGTTTTTGGCCAGGAACACCAGTGTCACCTCACATTTCATATTATTTAAATGATTATGTGATAAACGCAAACAGGAAGGAATTACTCACCTATAGGCAAGTGGAGTCCTGCCCAAAGCCACCTATCATTTGTGAAGAATTTTGTGATTGGGAGCCAAAATTACTCGATCTGCGAAGGATTTACTCACTTATGTCCATGACACAAACGTGTGTTTGCGCGTGTCTTTCAGGTCAGATCCACCAGAGGGAGCAGGAGATCGCAGAACTGAAGCAGAAGATAGCAGAGGTGATGGCGGTGATGCCCAGCCTGTCCTACTCATCAGACGGGGGCAACCTCAGTCCCGTCACCCCCCACTACTCCTCCAAGTTTATGGACAATAGTCCCTCGTCCCTGGACCCCAACGCTTCAGTCTACCAGCCCCTCAAGAAGTGACTGAGAGCAACTTGTTTGTCAGACTGAACTTTTTCCCTCTTTATTCTGCTCTTGCTTTCAGTTTGGTCTTATTTTTAAGTTTACAGACAAACTCCTCACTACACCTGTGAATTTTTTTCCCCCTTTTTCTGAGGAGGTTCTATTATAAGAGCTATTATTTTTGAAGGGGTTGTACACAAAAAGGATTGGTTGGCCATCATGCATCACTTCTTTTCTCCTCTTTACAGTTTGAAACCCCCCAACAGCCGCTTTTCTTTTACAGTTCACTGAAACCCAGATATTTAAATTAAAAAAACAAAACAACCTATTGGCTTTTCGTGATGGTTTAGACAAGAGAGAAGACATGTTTTTAGTTAAGTTAGTTCACCTGTAAAGTAAAGCCCCGTGAGAGATACATGAATGTAAAAGTGTTCATGTTTTGATATCAGCGTTAACTTAAATCAGTGATTGTTTGTTTTGTAATGTTTCAGTTCAACAATGTGCATTTCTTCTAAAATAGTGATATTGAACAGATAATCGTTTGCTGTGTTCCTCAGATATTCTGATATAGTTTATTGTCCTAATGCTGGAATATTGGATTCTCCAGGATTGTAAGTAGATGAAGCAGATGGGGTTTTGTCCTTGAAAAACTACTGTCACATTGGGCATGAGACTGCCAAAATATTACATTGATGTTCAGACACATTTTCTCTTCTTTTTGGACCAAATTTGAACCTGTTAGGCCATATTGCTTGCTGGATTTAATGATGTCGAGGTAACGGGCTGTTACCATAATTTGCAGATTTTTACAGTGCCTTGCAGTTTCTCTTTTAAGATTCAGAAACCACATATTTTGTGACCCTGGGATCTTAAATCATTTCTTCTTCGGATCTGCTGTTCTCTTTCTCTCTCTCGGGCTCTGATACGCCTGGTTTACATTTGAACGAGTTGCTCAAACGCTCTAGTCAGTATTGAAAGACAAAAACAATCGAGACGTCAAACACGCTTCGTCATTTTGCAGCCAGTTGGCCACAAAGCTGCAGACGTAAAGGGAAAACGTGACACTGGACGTGGTACAAGACATATCATAGTGACAGTCTTGGTGTGCCAAACGCCAACCAAACTGATTGTCTATGATCGTGCCCTCGAGCTGGCATTTCGTTGTTTACACCATGTACATTAACCTACTGAGGAATGTTTTCTTTGCTTATTTAATTTCGGTTCTTAAGTGCCAAGTGTTGGTGTTCGGTTTCCATCCATACTTTGATTGATGTAGCTAGCATAATGTTTGCAGAAGCGTGGCGTTAATTTTTTTGTCATTAGGACATAAATGAATGGTGGTGTGTTTACAAGATCCTTGGGTTATGGTGAGGCAGCTGATGGTCAATTGGACTGATTGTGTGAACTCGCACACTTATTTATTTGTTAAAGACTGACATTGAGTGGCACTTATTTGGAATTTCTCATCAAATTCTGTTGATTTCCTGTATATTTTTTTTCATCTGAAAAGATTGTGGGAATGTGTGTTGAGGAAAAGGTTACCTCTGAAACATTTGACCATTTTGCGCTGTCGCGTCATCTGCCAGGAAAAAAAAAAAAAGAAAGAAAAAATGTGATGTCGAAGGAACACTCTTGAATTGAGTTCTCAAGTTGCTTTTACACGTTTATAGGAAGGAAGAGAAGGTGCTTTTTTTTATTTTTTTTTTGTTCCACCACTCTTTTTTTTTTTTTTTTTTTTTTTTTTTTTTTTCTTTTGTAAGTTATGGTGGCTGTGTCACACGTTTCACTTTGATCTTCACCATTAAAGAAAGTCTTGCTGGTGGCAATGCGAGCTGTTGGGGCTGTGTCATGATTTCCTTGTCCGCGTTCCCCTTCTCCCTGAAACTAACCAGGAGAGGACGAGACCGGGGTTTGTAAGAATAAAAAACAAAAACAGAAATGCCTGACACTTAACAAAGTCAACAAAGCTGTCATTGGATTGCACAATTAATATTTGCCGTTATTTGCAAATAGCTTTTTTTGTCACAGTAGAACATTAAAAAAACAGCAAATGTTACATGGACATTTTTCCATTTCATGAAAGATTATTTTGAATTAGATTGTCACGGCACATCTCAAAAAAGTTAGGACATTGGCAACAAAAGACAGGAAAAATAAGTGGTACTAAAAACAAACAGCCAGAGGAACATCTTAAACTGTGAGGTCTGACACTGAAAATAAAAAGAGCATCTCTCAAATATAGACCTACAAATCATGGAGCAATCTTTAAATATTGCTTCTTTGTGTAAAATTGTGAAGAATTTGAATGCGTCATTATTTATAATAGACAATATCAAAAGATTTTAAGAGCCTGGAGAAATCTTTGAGCACATAGGACAAGGCAGAAAAACCATCTTGCTTGTTGTCAGCTGCCATCTCTGCATTAATATCTATGCATGCATAAACGTCAGTCCTCTAACATTAATGTATATACAGGATTTAGAACAACATTTGGCAAACAAAAACATATGACAAGGAAGACTCAGGGCTATCCCCCAGGTCATATTCTACATCAGACAGGAATGGTACAAGAAACTAGAGCGACTGGCTTCCTCAGTTCTGTCAGCAGAAAAGAGGATGCTGGACAATGGGAAAGCCCTCTTTGTCCCAACAATTTGAGATGTATGGCTGCTACCATAAAAATGACCATATTTTGTTCTTAAGATTGGTACATTTCCTTACTTTCAACATTACTTCTCTGTGTTCTGTGGTGAATAAACTGGTTTTATGAGATATAAAATTTGCATCTTGTTTTTATCAGCATTTCAGGGTCCCAACCTTTTCAGAATTGGTCATCGTACTTCCTGGTGCACTTTTATATTCTGACATATCTTAAAGAGAACATTTTTTAACATTTGTTGTAACAGTTGCATAGCAGCAGAAGTTGTTTACATGTGTGAGGAGCTGAATAAACTTTCCAAAAACCAGATAATGACAATAATAAGACCCAAATGCAGACAAGCTGCAGAGGAGAAGTCAAGGGTATACAGCAGAAGAAAAATGGGGGAAAATGATGGTTATTGTTTTCCCCTCTGTCATTATGGGGAGTGTGGGATCCCTGAGAATGAAAACAATAGAACTTGAGTGGCTGGAAAAAAAAACAGTGGGAGTATTGGATTTTTCAAGATATGGTTACAAGAGCATATTCTGAGCTCCAGCCCCTCTCTATATATGCAGGGTTTGGGTGATACATGCAAGAAAAAGAAGATTAAAATAGTAATAATAAAAAAAGTGGGGCAGTTTTTTTTTTTTTTATCAGCAACACACATGCAACCCTGGACATGCTACTGTGAAGGAGCACCTCTGTGAAGGAGAACTGTTGGCATTAATATACACTGGAAGTTGCTAACTTACCCTTTTGGTTTTAATAAATTATCATTCTATTCAATTCATTATATGTAATAAAGTGAGTCACTCAGATTTGCAGGGCACTGTAACATCACAGACCCAGGTCAGACTAAAATTTTTCAGCTTCCTTATTTAAAAAATGTTCAAAATTCAAAAATACTTCATAGTTCCCAAACTGAAATAAATGTATCTAAATTAATTTATCTCCACCCAACGTCACATCTTGCTGCATTTGCTATACCGCTGAAGTGGGTAACGTAAAAATCAAAAAGTAATTAAAAAAAATGCACAACCTTTCTAAAGAGCAGGTGGAGTGGAGTTAAAAATGCAAACTCCATCCCTTTAAACCAGGAGCATAAATAATCTGAAAAGACTTGTTAACTGGGGAGCTTTACTTTATGTCTTTTTTAATTTGATAAAAGTATGTCACAGATATTTCATTAAGGCTCCATAAAATTATATTAACATTTCAAAAAGTGCCAGAATGTCTTGTTTAAGAAAAAAGTTAAATGTATTCACCACCATGACTTAAAAACCAGCAGAAATGTGATTCCCATATAAACTTCTCAGATTTAATTAAAGAAAATGGAGACGGATGTTGCCTTCAGGTGATGCTTGGAAAAACCTATATCTCTCCCCTTAATAAGACTTTGCTCTATTTATACACTTAATTGTCAGACAAATACTTTCAAGATGTTCGCTGCTGCATTCTGGGGAGTAATAATAAGAACTGAACAAAATCCCTGTTAACAAGAAGTTATAAAATCTAGATCTAAAACATTACAACTCTGCAATACAGAAAATCAAGCTGTTCTCAGATCAAGATGCAGGGACTCCATGGATTTCTAGACCTTGGGTCAATGATTTTGCACAATGCATACAATAATTACAGTATCTGATGTAATACAGGATTTTAGAAATACAATTTATCTGCACAATGTCCCACGTGACAAAACGCAGCATTCTTAAAGCTCCGTACACGCTCCTTACACGCAAACGTCCCAGCAGTGATCTCCATCAGCAGTCCTGTGTGCAGAGGTTGTCCTGGAAGACTCACGTCAAACTTCACCGACTCTTTGCGCTTTAAAACACCGACATGGATGCCTTCAAGTCGGCACGCAGAGCTATTATCCGGAGCCCAAGTATGGCGAAACAGTCGTGGACTGCAGGCAGACACAGAAGTAAGAAACGTTACTAAAGTTTTCTGAGGAGGACAGAGTAGAAGTAAAGTCAATAGGTAGTGTTTTGATTATCGGCTGGACATTTCACTTTGACCTCACCGGAGTTGGCAGTTTTTGTTTTGTTTTTTGTTTATTTATTTATTTATTTTACCGATTTTCTTCTTCTCAACAAAGTAGAACGAGTCTATAGTGAGATTTTTAAGCTGTCGTCACTAAAGTAAAACATGCATTATAAAAAGTCGCTGACTCTGACATCCTGACTTTTTTTTTTGCAGTTAAACACTGACAACGAAAATGACAGCAGAGCTTTTGGTATACTGATGAAGATACGTTTCTATTTCTTTCTGTGGGAGTCAGAAATCTTTGCAGAGCTTTATGACATGCCCTCCTCCCTCCCTCCAAAAATAAAATTTAAAAAAAAGTTAAGATCTTCATTCAACAATTGTGCAGTTTTTGAGTTATTCCAGTCAAATAAATATCAGGTGTGAACTCCTGGGCACTAAGGTCCTGCTAGGTGAGCAATAAATAAAAGAAAGCAGTCACATGCTTAAGTATTTTCAGTCATTTGCTTAAGTTGACTAAGACCGTTCTGATCATTGGTGTTCTGTTGGATGACAGGATCTGATTTTGAAAGACAAAGTAAAATGAGTTAGCTTTTTCTTTTTTTGTAGCTCCTGTTCTTGCCTTCTCCAGGAGTTTTGGTTTCTTTGTGCTCATACCATTGACAAATACCCAGCCAACTATTTCTGATTCCCAAAACGGGAATGATACTTTTTAGTTGAGTGAATGTTCCCTGAAGGGCTTTATGGACCCCCACCCCCCACCCCCACCCCCCCACCCCCACCCCTGTTACTGTAAGGTTATTGTGGAAAATTTTCCTGACATTCCTGGAAGGTTAACTTTTGGTTACATATTTGGTACTCTGAATGGTCTCCTAATGTTACTTGTGTGACAACCTTTGCATACAGCTCTCCTAACCTTTGAATTACCACTGAAAAAAAACCTTTGAAAAACCTCATGCTGTTATATCCTTCTGTCCATCCATTTTCTATACTCGCTGAATCCAATTACTGGGTCACGGGGGTCTGCTGGAGCCAATTCCCAGACCATTGTAGGCGAGAGGCAAGAATACACCCTGGACAGGTCGCCAGTCCCTGTTATATCCTTACTACTACAACTCTTTTTGTTACATCTGAAAATCAATGTTTCTTTTTCAGTCATTAATGAATTGACAGGCATTCTTAGATGTCCTAAGTTACGAGTTTATGTCATAAGTCATGAGTTTTATTATGCTCATGACTGCTGACACAACTGTCGCCATTATGGCTTGGAGTAGGTTTGAAGGAACTTTGTCCAGCAAACAGGTAGTAGAACTGCTACCACTTAGTAGTTTGGATACCTCATACTCAGTGGGGAGTGGGGGCTTTGCACTGCCAACTGGGGGAGTGAGGGAGGAGCATGTAGTAAGACTACTACATGCCATGTTTGCAGGAGCCATGCAATCATCAGGAGTTGAGCCCATGACTGAGGGTGAGAGGTTGGGACCAGATGGGTAATCAAATGAATTACTGATAGTAGCTACTTTGTAAAAAGGAAGCAATTCAGTCAGCTGAGAGATTTGAGATGGGTAGAGATGGAGGAGGGTTCAGCAATGAGTTGAGGACAGAAAATAGTTTCAGAGTATCTGTCATTGTAATAAGTGGTTTTTGCTTTAGTGATGATGGTAGAGAATGAGGCGAGGAGAGACTGAAAGCTTTTGAGATGAGCTAGATAGGAGGTTTTGAGCCATTTCCTTTTTGCTGCTCTGAGAGTTGTGCACAACTTATGGATGGTATCAGTCAGCCGCGGAGAAAGCTGGGTAGAATGTGCAGGTTTGGTGGATAGAGGATATGGAGTATCCAGGCTAGAGCTGGAGCAAAGCTCAAGGTCTCTGTAACAGCACTGACCTCAAGTGAGAAGAACGTGCTAAGTGGAGGCAAGATGATGGTAACAACCGAGGTAAAGTGTATGGGAGACAGGTTACGACGTTTGCAGTGGCATTAGACGACAGGTGCGAGAACCAGGGCTTGTCAGATGTGCAGTGGTGAGACCAGTAGCTTGCAGACAAGTATGCAGCCAGTTTTGCAATTTTTGTTGAGAATCCACCAAAAACTTTCAGTGATTTACCACCTTTGTGGAGGACAAGAAGCCAGTTGAAGGGTAAATGAACTTGGGAGGTACAGAAACTCTTCAGTGTTAGTTGTTTTTTTTTTTTTGTTTGTTTTTTTTGTAAGTGGATATGTATGTCTCAGAAGACAAGTAGTGGACCATCAATATCTGGGATGGAAGACAGTGGTATATCTAACTCATCCACAAAGTCACCCAGCAGTCCTGGTGGACAATAGATAACAGCCACAGAGACTTTAATGGGCATAATCACCACGATAGCACGGTATTCAAATGTAGTAGTTGTGTTGTTAGGTAACAGCGGAGCGAATTTCCATTTGTCAGAAATCAGGACACCAGTCCTGATTGGTTCCACCTCAACACAAAAGCAATTCTTGCAACAAAAAAAAAGCAAATGTTGTCAACTTACTCTTTTTTTTAAAAAAAAATCTTTATTTATAACTCACAATGTTAACATACATGTGAACCTCCATCTAACTTCCATCTATCTGCCACCAACCAGTATATATGTCTAGTGAGCTCCGCAGCTTCTCCGACATTGATAGGCTAAAGGAGCTGGGAACCAAGGTTGATCATTGCAGAACCCTTCCAGTGGAAGTCTGCTGGGAACTACAGTTAATCATACCACAAAGCCCAGGTCTAATCCACCTCAAAGACTACGGCTCCCACCAGATAGTCCTCATTTCAGCTCTGGCAACACTTGTTTTGGATGTGATTTTGGTAATGACACTTGAAATGGAAATAGTTGGGACAGTTTTAACAAGAATCAATGTAAAATAATATTAATTAACAATTAATAATGTCCCAGTCCGATTTCCATTTATGCGATTTCTAATTGATCATGATTAGGTGGAAATAATTTTTTTTTCATTTTGGTTTCCCTGAATTTCATTATTTAATTAACAATTATCTACATCATTTATTTATTGTCTATCAATATGTTTTATCGTTAACAATTACAGTTTATGTCCAGTGGAGAGTAGGCATAGCCTTCAACCAAGAGTAGCAGTTGTAACTTCAGAGCTTACATCAGTGTTGCTAACTGAAGGCATTTGCTATATTTACCAAGTTTTCAGAGCAACTGTCATCAAAAAAGTGACTAGTGACAATTCTAGTGACTTTTTCCAGGTGTCATTGAGGACTTTTGTAGACTCTAACTTGAGTAAACATATTTATCTAAACATATTTAACCCTGGAGAACACAACAACCCTTTTTTTTTTTTTTTTACATTGGGTATCAGCAAAAAATGGTGGTCAAATCTGACCCCTTGGGTTCTCCAGGGTTAAAGTAGTTTTACTCCATTATGTCTCCTATGACTTTGTTCCTTCCTCTTACAGCATTCTTTATAATTGTATACAAATGGTAGGGCCATTAGCTATGGTCCTTACTGGGGAATTGGGAACACTGGCTAATGTAAACGTAGAGCAAACTTGAAGCGGGTTCCTCTGCATTTTAAAAATGTCTGCAACATGAAAATGTTTCATATCGGACAGCAAAATGCAGTGCTACAGCAGCTTTGGTTGTTTGGGGTTTGGAATTTTTTTTTCTTTTTCTTTTTCGTGGATTGTCACATCCCTAATTGGCATCATAGTTTAGCATAAGCATGGTCAGCCTTGGTAAAATGCCCAACTGTGATTGGCATAAGTGGATGTAATCCAGCCAGTTTCCCAGACCTATTTATCCCACCCATTTGCAACATGGTGCAGTATGAGAGAAAAGAGGCTTCAAAAGCACTCCTGTGGATGACATCATGAGGAGTTTTTCTTTTCTCCTTGTACAGTCTATGGACCCTTCTCTGTAATGTTATATCTTGTCAGTTACGGGCACTCTACATGTACAGTCAGCCTTTTTTCTTTTCATTATTCACAGAAAAGTGTGTCAGTTGTGTGAGTCTGAGATTAATTGCTGAAGGGATGTCAGGCCTAGCTTAATGTTTCATTTAAATAAATAAATTTGGAGAGGTGCAGATCTTCTTTACCCAACTAAAGTTGTAGCAAAGGAAGGTTTGTGTTCCAACTCAGTTTCTGTAGCAACATGAATCAGAGACTTCTTTTGTTGTTGTTGTTTTTCTGAGGAAAAAAAAGAAAATTCCTTATATTTGTGAAAACTCCTGTCACCTGAAAATTGAAGCAAGGGGGGACCAATCAACCCTGACAGCTTCAGAGGCCTATGCTTGACTGGATCAGCTCTACAGATATGGAGGGGGAATTCATCTGTGATCGGTTTTAAGAACAGAGTCAGTGCCAATCGAAATGTGACACATTTTTGGAATAGCTTTCAAAATTTACACTCTATACTCGCTTCACGTGCGTCAAGGAAGGGATTTTAGGATTATAACGGCAGTAGCTTAAGAGGGTTTTAGCAACCTGGCCAGTACAATAACTTTCTTTATTAGCCTTTATTTTGGATTTTGTACAGTATACTAATCCTAAAACCACAACCCCCTTTTGCCCCACTGCCCTGACTACCACCACATCACTACCACCAGGTAAAGAAAAAAAAAAAGAGGTCAGCGTCAGAACTGTCAGTGCAGTAATTTGCATTTTAAGTGCATGTGTATTTTGGGGCGTGGGAATCAGAGGTGTTACTGGTCCCCTGCCTGTAACCAAGAACATACACCAGGAATGGGTCGGTTATTGGCACTAATTCCACATGGCATAGTCGTTTCAGAAATCAGGTGATCTTCAGGGGTCGAAGTATCAGCCAAATGTGAGCTCTAATGAATACCATGTACCTTTTGTTTACTGTAACATATTTTATTTCGCAAAAATCAAACTGAACAAAAGAAAGCATTTACATATGAAATATCTGTGACCCCCCGCCTCCCTCCAGAGGATTTGAAACAATAAAGCTGACCATACATTAGATGACTTTGTTAAAACTTCATAAAGACTTGTAAGACTAACATACGACACGCTACATCTATAGAGCATTAGCCAGATCTTTCAGTCTCTATTAAAGTCTCTTTAAAGATTTGCAGATTAAAAATCTTTTGAGGTCACTATTTACGTGACTTCAATCAAGAAATAATGCTCCTATTGGTTACTGATAATAAATCCACAATGGAATAATGTTTGCATGAGACAAGACTATAAACTAAACATAGCACAGGTGTTACAGGTAGTTTTTCAGGGTCTGGATCTTTAACAAGCTATTGAATCATGGGGATACCAAGGTTGCCCACATCATTTATTCCCTAACTGTTTTTTGATAGAGTCATAGTTGCATCTTTATCTGAGGTCATATTTGCCTAATTCTAATACCCATTACATTTGATTTAGGTTATGTTATGTTTTTCACAATAAAGTGTCAAATAATAGTTATGCACAACTTTAAAGTTGATCAAGTAAATAAATTCTATCACTTTAATTTTATGCAGATCTGGAACACTTTGGACTCAATGGCAGTGCCTCAGGAATTAGAGAAACCTAATTGTAGTACATCCAACAGATGGTTCTCTCAAAAGGGGGGGTACATTGAAAATTACTTCTTAACCTCTGCCCTGGTAGTGATGTGCAGTCTTGGACTACTCTTGTAAAACATGTAGCAGCTCAACTATAAACCTAAAGCAAAGTCCCATGTACACTCAAAAGCAGCAAGGTCTCTCTCAGAATGACCCTCTTTGTTCTGGCTTAAGTGTTTGCAGAAGGTATTTTGACTGCAAATTGGCTCCGACCCTGATTACAAGTGGTATTGGCAACTTCGTGAAATTCAGCTACTGACCCACTTGTAATAGATGTAGTGTTTTTTAGTATAGCTTTAAAGTACTTATCCTGGCTTCAGCCCGTACATTCCTCACCAAGTCTGACCCACATTGTCAGGGTTTTTCCTGCTTAGAGAAATGCGTGGCTGCCGCCTTGGTCAAATTTCATGCTGCCTTGGCCTTGGCCTTCCAAGGACAGGCACATAAAGAAGTATTTCCAAACAAGTATGAACTTGTAGTATTTGGCTTTTGAAACTGCAAATGTGGCTCTTTGCCACTGCAGTCTGAGGTGGTGGTTATACTACAGTCTGTTTACTAGGCAGAGTCACCTGAAGATTATAAATGTGGGGTTCACCTACCTACTGGATGAATGTGTCTGATACCAGCCCGACTTTAATGCTCTTGTCTTTGAGACACAGTAAAACAGATAATGGGACCTTTATCCAGATAACAAACATGCACACACAGCTTCTTGATGGTTCCCTGAACTTATGTGACAGTCTGTAGATGTTCTGTTTACAGACATGTAAAGGCTTCTGTCTAAGTTTTTGGCAGGAAAAACCTTGATTATTCATGCTAGACCTCCAGGTCTGGTGAAACGAAGCCTAGATTGACCTATATTTCCACCTTAAATTAATTAATTAGACTTTAGATGTCATGTGAATGACACTTACTAACTACACAGAAGACCAGTAGGGTTTGGGTACCAACAGAACCAGGAAAGTCTTCTCACAGTCCACAGAGAGCAGCACTATTAACAATAAGTTTATTCAATCAAATTGTTCTGCTCTGAGGAAACACTTGTTCAGCCGCAACATAACATAGTTCCATTTTCACAACTAGGATTCAAATGTTTCTATTCAATAATGATATTTCTGGGAAAATTCCTCTTCAGTTAGAAACGTCTAGCCTTCTCTCATTGATGAGGCTTTTTTTTCCTTTTTTCCTCCATGGCATTTAAATGAGCTCTAACAGTCACTTACTGCTGTGTCAACAGTGGTACTTAAGATGACAGCTCAGGTGTAGACCACATCGTACCTACCATGATGGGAGTCTTGCTTGCTTATTCCATGTCATCTTCAAAAAGTGCAAAGCTGGCGTTGTTTGGTATGCACTGATTTCAAGTATGTGACACAAGTGTGTGACTAAGCCTTTAACATTCCTACTCCCAATAACCCTTGTGATCATAAAACTAGGATTATAGGTTTAGGTCCCTGGTTTACTAGGGATTATCCTAACCCTAACCCTCTAAAAATTAAAAAAAAAAAAAAAAAAAATTTTGAACTTAAGTTTTCTAACCGACTCACTGCAGAGCCGATAGAGTCACTTTGCTCAGTTTTAGTCTACTCAGTGTGGAAACACAGTGGAAGACAGCCTTTTATGCACCTTATGCTTCTTTGTGGTGCTCAGAGTAATGTATTGGTTTACCTATACTCCCCTATAGGTACCAACAAACTCTGATCTCACTGATAGTCTCTAATCTATCATTCTATAAGGATCTGACAGGTTTGTAATGTTGCAACATTTCTTTATGTCCAGAGCTGGGTTCATTTTCCTGCCAAGACCTTAATGATAGCACTTAATAACTTGTTCTTCAGTACATACCAGAGGTTCTTAGTGGTTTTAAGTTCTGGACTTTGTGGTGGGCCATCCACAAGTGAAAAATAATTCTTACTTCCTGGACCACTCTCACAATTTGAGCTTGATGAATCCTGACATTGTTGCATTTACATGGAACATTTTGTTGTATTCCACTCACAATTAGTTTAAATGTACAGCAAGAACATGTCCATGTAAGCACCTCTTTTGGGATAAAAATGTCCAAACAAATTGAAATTTAAATCCGATTGAGAGGTTTGGGAAGTACTGTTTCATAAACTGATCAAAAGAAAAAAATTCACTGTGATTAAATATTTGAATTACGTTGACTCTGCTTTCTTTTTTTCGTGGATTTGATGTCATTTTCTTGGAAGCAGATTGTAGATCATTGAAACTTTAAAAGAAGTGGGACAAGGTGTTTGTGCAAGACAAAGAACATGAGTAAAGGATTGGATTCAGAGTCAGCATCCTTGAGATCAAAGACAACAGTCAATGACTGCTTTTTTTTCTTTATACACAACAATTAGTCACTGTATCCTAACAGCATCTGACATTTTTATCTTGTGTTTTGGATAGGATTTACTGGTCTCAGTTCAGACATGCATACAGCTGTTTCTTCTCATATAGTTTGTTCTGACCTTTCAACCCAAAGGGCCCCACATGTTCAGACTAAGAGGTGCCTGGTAACTTTTCTTTTGCTGCGTTCTTGGATTAACAAAATGAAAAACTGATGCTAAAACTTTATTAAAGCTTGACGTTGGCATTTCATGGGGAGATAAGTCTGCAGCCTGTAATGGAGCCTCCAGTCAGCCGTAAAGAGTTGTGGAAGGCATGACGTTTCTTTATGTTTATTTGAGTTTTGATTTGAAAAAGCTGTTTTACAGACACTGTCATATAAATTTAGTCAAAGTTCAGATCTTAAAATGAGCTAAATATAACCTCAGACATACTGCATCTATGTTTATTCAACAAAAGCTAAAGTTCAGAAGCAGTGTGTGGAAACTAGGTTCAAAACATGATTTCAGAAGTCGTAGGACCACCTTTAGCGATAATTGTTGCCATAGTCCTTTTCTGTATGAAATTTACAGTCCTTCATAATTGTTGTGGAGGAATTTTTACTCATTTTTCATTTCTGTATTATTTGAAGTCATTGATATTTTCTGGCAGGTGTTTACGTACGGCTCTCTTAATCTAGGCTGGTAAGCATCAGACGCACCAACACCATCGCTGACCACTAACTGAGTGGAGTGACGTCTAGCATTGGATGTGTTGCTTCACTTTGGAAACATTGCTCACATAGGAAATTGAGGAAAGTGTAGCTTCAGAACAAGAGTCAGTCAATCATATTATAGTTGTACAGTGTAAGTCCTAGTCAGCCAAATCATATCTGGGGGTGGGACATCATTGGGCAAAAGAAGAAAAAAAAAAACCTGATTATTGCCATGTACAATCGTCTTGTTTTATGTATTAACTCTAACCCTAACCCAGTTAGGGTTAAGCAGGTATTATGTTGTGAGATACAACATGATATCCAGAATATCACTCGACACTACCAAACAGAAATTTGGCATAATGATTGGTATGCTAATTCAGTTCAATTCAAAATACTTTATTAATCCCTGAGGGAAAATTAATAATTAATAACTGATTAATGCTGAGATGGCTTTGTATAAAACTTAAAGATAGGTAAGTGTAGAGGCACAACCCCTTCTCACATATGAACACTATGAATGTAGATTTTAAGTTTCAGACTCAAGGTTTTACTTAAACCAGATTCTTTTATAACTCTTTTGGTCCCTTTCAATCATGCATCTGGAGGAAATTTACAGTCACAGCAGAATAACAATAAAACAGATGCTAGCCACAACAGTCCTGGTATATAAATACATTTTGTGCTGCAAAAGAAGAACAAAGCTGGGGGGGGTACAAATGGCCCTTTATGAGGACACATCATAGAGACGTGTCTGTAGATTTTTAAAGTGGTTTAAAACCTAAAATATTATGTTTAAAACCTTTTTTTTTATTTTTAAGTATGTGGTTTAAACAAGCTGATTACATCCCTTCCTACTACCACTAAGACGTAGGTGAAAAGTCTGAGTACATGACGGATGACGTTGCACTGTTTCCTGGAAGCAATTTGAGACAACAGTTTCTGATAAGCATGACTTTCTCAGATGATCATGTTCTCATTGTGAACTAGTGTGTGTTTAGATGTTGTTTTCCCCTCAGATCTGACACACACACCTCTGCAAAACCTGGAAAAACCTCTGCAGAGACAGTTCATCCAGAACGGAGGGACAATTCAAACCCGTTTTCTGATGAACTTCAAAGTCATATGTTAATAGGCTTTAGTCCTGCTCCAAGGTGGACTCACAAGAGCGTGTTTGTAGACAACAGATGAGCTAACTTGGTATTTAGTCATCATGAAGAATGTCTGTTAGTGTCTTCATAAAGCTTTTGAGACCCCAGTTTAAACTGTTTACGTGGACTGAACTGCAAAAGCAGTTCATATAGAAAGACATCCGATGTCCCCAAATTTAGTCAAAATTCTCTTATTTTAAGCAAAAATATCTCTGCCAATGGGGTAAGAAAATATCTCTTGAATAGAATTCTTAAAACTGTCTTTGCTTAGTGTGTGTGCGTGCGTGTGTGTGTGTGAGAACATGTACTAGCATGAGTATGGGGTATGCACTTCCATCTCAGAGGAGATAAATGAACTTCTAGGTAACGGGGATGTTTTTCCCTCCTCCCTTGCCTCACCCCTCCTTTTCTCCTCCGAGATGATCTCCATAAACACTGACACAGCGTCGGGACCAGCCGGCACCACGTTAAACCTGATAAGAAACCACATGACGGTTGCAGCGGTTCCTTCAGCTGTTTCAGTTTTAGCACTCATTCATTTTCAAACAAGTCGGTGTTTCTTACAAAAGCAAACTATTAAAGCCACACATGAGGCTTGGTTTTGAAGAAATGTTCCACTTGAAAGGAAAATCACACTTTGTTCTCATCACCACATGTCAGAGTCCATGTGTACTTGCTCTCAACCCTTTGCTGTTTATATTTTCAAGGCTTGGAAGTTGTTTTGGAGATGAAATATTTACTTTACATCCACAGAACCTCTGACCCAGATACCCTGTTTTGCTTCTCCACTTCAGGGAGAACGGATGGAACGGCTCAACTTAAAGTTCAACACACGCTTGTTTACATTTGCTCAAATTTGTTTTCTCTTAAGCTCTTTGAATGTTCTCACGGCTGTAATTTTTTTAAAATATAAAATGGAAATAGCTTTAAAAATAAAAGTATCTTAATATTTTATGCTTGGAGCTGATTGACCCACTTGTACCTTTTTACAACATGCTTTCTTCCGTAGAGCTTCCAGAGAACTGGACTGATACACGGGAGACCATTTTAGAGGGGATGACCTTCAATCTCCGGCACCTCGGCATGACGCTGGTGGACCAGCCCAAAGGAGAGGAGCTCTCAGCGGCCGCTGTAAAGAGAATCGTTGCCACGGTCAGGGCTCCAGTAGCAGTGTGCCATGTCCTCCTTAACCCAAACATCTCATCCACAATCAAAGAATAATCACCCTGCAAAAATGATCAAGGGCTAAAAAACACGGGGTTTTCTTTCCCAGCTTATGAAGGAAAGGTTGAACCTCTCATTTAATGTTTTAAAGGATTTTAAATGGATAATTTATTGGAAAAAATACATCTTTTATAAGAATTTGTTACTTTGTACGTCAGTGTGACAGATTTTGAATTTGATAGCTTTGCATGACTTTGATACATGTTATTGATAAATTTGGTCTACTTTTATATATTCTGATGTTTCTTCCAAAAAATGACTCACGAGTGAGGAATAACATTAAAGTTTATATTCAGAAGGAAACGCCGGCTCAGTCATTAAGTATTAAATCTGTTTAAACGACAGAGTGGAGAAAAACTAAAATAAATATTTTTACGGGAGATGCACATCCACGAGTTATGGAAAAATAAACATCAAACAGCCCCAATACTGATATTGGGTTGGAATGCACCATCTCTATTTTAAATGATTTGCTTCATGCAACCATGTTGAAACCCGTGTTTTATGAACTGGGAACTGAAAAAGTGTTTTTAAAAATTGAGCAAGTGATTTGACGAAGGATCACAAGTGAACTCGATTCAGATTAACCTTGCCTCCGTCTCTTGCACAGGTTCCAGTGCTAGTTCAGAGCCAGTGTTGAACTTCAAACTTTTTTTTTTTTTTGTTCTTTTTAGCTATTTGACAGCTGGCTGTCAAATAGCTAAAAAAGCAACAGCATAGAGCCAGGGAAACTGGTGCTGTAGTAGCACCACACTTTGTGAGGCTAGATCCATTTACATCAGGGGTGAGGGTCCAGGTTACCGTTACCAACAACACTGACCACCATTGTTAAATCACATCTATGTCAAGCTGGAAGAGAAGCAACCAATGACAAACAATTCACAAAGAATTCACACCAAAAATAAGCAGCAGTGAGAGTAAGTAGGTTTAAAAAGTTTCCATATTTGAATTTTCACTGCTTTTTTTAGGTAAAGTTGCTAAAAGCACCTGGAAAATGCTGACAGAATAAGTTTGCGTTAGACCCATTTTTTTTGAAACACAGTCTGTAATGTGAGGAAGATTGTGATGTAGGTTCTGATTAACATTTGAGCATTTGCATTTACCCATCAACAGAATGACTCCATGCCACACATGTTTTTGTTTTCTTTAATGATTTGCATGTTGTCATTCATGCGTTGTGGGGAGTTTAGCAAGAATCAGCTCTGTCAGATGCTTCTTACTGAAAAAGAGAAAACCGGCCGGTGTTTTTGACACTCCTCTCATAATTGTGAATGCATCTCAGTCTTTTGCATCCTCAAGTTACAATATGATCATCATATGATCATTCTCAGTCTTTTTTTTTTTTTTTAAGATTTTTTAGATCACTTTAATATAAACCTATTTAATTTCAGACTACACGTGTCTGATTGGTCCAAATTCTTTGCAAAAGTCAGTCACCAGGGCTGGACTGGAACAGAAATCAGCTCTGGCATTGTTTTGGCCCAGAGTAGCCCCCTCTCACTTAATGCTGAACCCCACCCCCACCCCAGTACTCATCATGCAGTCTGTGCTAAAGCCTTGTCATGGACAAGTGTACCAGTGCAAGAGAAGCAATATACTCACCTTTGGTTGACCAAGTTCCAACATTCCAACTTTGGGGTTGAAGCTAAAGTCTAAATGATCTTCGACTGACCACTGGCACACTGGCTCCAAAAGCGAGTCAGTCTATTAGTCCTCATTTAAAAATGGCCAACTGTTTTAGCAGAAATAAACATATTTGAAGCCTGATTTAAAAGGGAAAAACCTTTTTTGTTTGTTTGTTTTTATATCCAGATTTCACATTTTGGATATAAAGGGGAGTGAGTTTGTTTTTTTTTTGTTTGTTTTTTTTTTGTTTCACATCAGGTAAAATTATATTCTTGTCTTCTGGAAGTACATGTTAGAACATGACTACAAATATTTGAAGTGACCTAAATTATTTTATTCAACATTTTTGCACTTGAAGCAGAAAGGTGATGGTTAGTAGAACTCATGTTCGCCCGAAACTAACAGGGGAATAAAACAATTTGAAAAAGACAATTCATCTCAAATTTCTTGAGTGTTCCTTATACATTTTTCCTCTCTCTTGCTGATTTTTGCACTCACAAGACATAACTGGTATTTCACTGTGGATATGTGTGAACTAAGGTGGTAACCTTAGTACACCTGTTGGTGTTTGTTCATGTTTGAGCCTGACCAAGTTGATTACCCTTCAGTAAAGTATTCTGATATTCTGAAATTCCACAACCAAGGTAAACATTGCTGAGAAAGCATTGTCCAGTGGTGCGTAGTTGTATTTTTCTTTCTCTGTTGAACAAGACTCTCTTTGCAGGCTAAAGCCAGTGGGAAGAAACCCCAGAAGGTTGCCTTCAAGGTCTCTCCTCAGGGAATCATCCTGTATGACAGACTGACCAACAGACTCCTGGAAAACATCTCCATTTACAGGTGTGTGCAGAGCAGAAAGGTTTTCTTTACCTACAGTGAGTCTGTTGTCGTGTACTTAATCTGGCACATTGTATTCCCTGAACTCTGCCTGACATCTTTATTTGTTATCTGTTTAACCTGTCAACCCTGGCTGGCAGAATCTCCTACTGCACAGTGGACAAATTACATGACAAAGTGTTTGCTTATATCACTCAAAACACCCTGAATGGGACCCTGGAGTGTCACGCCTTCCTCTGCTCCAAGAGAAAAGTGGTGAGTTTAACGTATCTGTGTTCCTACCGTTGGTTTTAAATGAATGTATTTGGAGGTTTCAGGGGACTCAAGTCTGTCTGGATGAAGAACTAACGGGCTATCTTGGTTATTGTTAGTTTTTGTTACTGATATTTTTTCTGAAGCAGTCATATTTTGACCTGTGACTCAGGTTGACATGTTTAGTCGCTGTGAAAAACATTTAGACTTACTTAATATTCACTTTAGTGTAATTAATAATCTTTTGTTAATATTGCTCTAACAGCAAGTTAACCCTTTCAATCCAAGAGCATGTGTCATTTTAAAGCAGGACCCCAAGAATAGGCTGGAGTTTAAGTGGTTAAGCAGTTAAATTCCAGCATATTTTTTCTGAAATGCATGGACATTTCTGGAAAAGGTGTGATCTCAGTGTACCTTTCTACATTGATGCTGCCACAGTAGATCTGGAAATCTCAGAAACTAGCTTTTTGACTTGGTGCTGATAACAGTCTGGATAGCCCTTTTTGTTTTTGGTCCAGAGCACTCACATTCATTTTGCTCAAAAGTATCCGTAGCACTGATTCCTCTGACCACAATACATGTGATGTCAGAGATGTTTATATTGCCTTTACACAAGATGAACATCAGTCATGTTGCAAAGTAAAATTTGCCAAGTGTGAATCTTGTTCCATTTTGCAGTTTTTAAAAAAGGATTCACGACATAATTCCTTGTCCATGTGGTTATGTTAGGTACTGATAAAAGACATTTATTGACACAGTGGCGTCAGGGATCAGAGATGTCCCGCTCCAGGAGCCCATTTCTCACCACTGTGTCCTAGTTCCCCAACAACTAAATCAGATCTTGTTACTCTAGACGTCTGAGCCGGCATGGCATTTCAATTCTGTTCTGTCCAGTCTGTCTTCATGCTGGGGGTCTTCCACTGGAGACCTGGGAGCTAGAGGGTCCTGTGCAGTACTTTTGCTGTTACCAGGACTGTACACTTCTGGACTGAGATCTCTGATGTTGTTCCTGGGATGTGCTTGAGCCACAGCTCCAAGTGTCACAACTACCACTGGGAACCACTGCTGTCTTCCCCTTCCACATCTTCTCTACTTGTTCCTCCAACCCCTGATATTTTTCCAGCTTCTCATGTTCTGCCTTTCTGATATTGCTGTCACTTAGGATCCCTCTGTCTATCACTGCTGCTTTCTTCTGGAGTTTGTTGACCGCCACAGTGTCCAGTTTATCAGTCCAGCTCTAGAAGTCCCACAGTATCCTTTCTCTTCCATTCTCTTCCATTCTTGGAGGTACCTTGACTTTGGGACCTCCAACCCACACTCAGTACAGATGGTCCTGAAAACTATTCCAGCTACTTGGTTATGGTGTTCCATGTATCCCTTACTTGTCAGCATCTTACGTACTGCTATTATGTACTGGATTGTCTCTTTGGCATCTTTGCACAGTCTGCAGCTGGGGTCTTGTCTGGTGTGGTATTCTTGTCTGGCCTCAGCATAAATTTTTAAAAACTAATTATACAAAAGAACGTCATGAGACGAGTGAATAAACCCAAAACTGGACTTTTTTTACAGTCTCAATATAAAACATGAACAATTTAGCATTGTAATGTGGAGGTTGCGGTGCCCTCTAGTGTATGGTGTAATAACAGAATATGCAACTTAGTTTCCTCTGTTAAGGCAGCTTTTTGAGTTAAAATTAAAATGTATAGATGCTATTTCACTGTAGCATTGCTACTGACCTCCTAATGAGCCTCCTAATGTAAATATATATACTGATACCATTGAGCAATCTTACCACCTTCTGTTTAACGTCTTAACTTGTGATTATCATAAACAATCACATTACCCAGTAGTTCTGAACCCCTTTGAGGCTTTTTAGCAGAATGGACATCAGCGTGAAGAAAGCATTCAGAGCACAGCAACTTAGCAGAAGCTAAAAAGTCCTTTTGTGTTTTGTAAATGCTGTCATGACCCTGCTTTCTTCAGTTAGTCGCACCTGATGGTAGGCATTTACCAGGTCAGTGGTGGAGAACACTGTGGCTCCACATATTTCAGAAAAAAAGATCTTTCATATGAGGTGTGGGTGGCTGTTCATATCCACACACATTCTCACTTCGTTTTTTTATGCAGTGTGACCATTATGGGAAATACCCATGACAAGGCATCAGTCTTCTATATTAAATCCACTTCTAGCAGCTTTTTCAGTTCAGCAGAGACGGCTTGTTTCGCAGAGAGTGGAAGCCTCCACAGCTTTTGTTGTACATGGTGGACAGAGGCTCTGGCCAGGAACAGTTTCTCCCCAGTCGCTGGTCCAGCTTTAGCCTCTTATGTCTTCTCTGTTGTTATTGGCAGACAAAAGGCTGTTGTTGTTTTCAATACAAAGTTTCAGTTCACTTTTCTTTGACCTGAAAAAATACATTTTCAGCAAAGCCATGCTTCTCTTCATGACTTCTTTTCCCAACATATGGCTTAGCGGGGCTGTAGTTGGAGTGCTGACAGAATGCGTCACTGAGATTTCAGATTTGGTATAAGTCCCTTATCTCGAAGGTGGTTTAATCAGCGACGCATCGCTGAATTGCTGTTTGTATGGCTGATCAGGAATGAACGTTGACTCTGACTTTGATTCTGGTGTCACTGGGGTTGGTAAACACAAATCCACTCTTCGCTCTACTCTCAGGCCATTATTGTTTACTTTTCTCCTCTTTTCTAGGCTCAAGCAGTGGCTTTGACAGTCGCCCAAGCATTCACAGTAGCATTTGAGCTCTGGCAAGTGGCAAAGGAAGGTAATCATCTTATCCTTCTTCCTCCCTAGAGGTCCACTAGATAGTTTTATCAGCATCTTGGACTATGTGAGTTCAGAAACTGTTTATATTCACTCAGAATGACCATATCTGTACTATGGTTCCAGAAAATAGTCATAGTGTTAGAAAAGTCATAAGACTCTGGATTCTTGTTAAGTTGTTTTGAAAGTTAGCCAAGGACACCAGTGTGTAGAGGATCTCAGAACTGCCTTTCAGTCATTATCAATCATCAATACAGAGCAAATAGAAATAGACAGGAACTGGTCCCTTTTCAGTAAAGTCAAGTGTTTTGTGAAATGAGACTCATTCATGATGCAAGATTTACAAAATATAAGTCAAGTACATCTGGTACAGTACAAATGTTGTGGTTGCCATTACATATGATCTCCCAGAGCTGAAATAAAGTCAACAAGTTAAAGAGTCGAGTCAAATAGTTACCTAAAGATTCATATTTTATCAAACTGGTCTTGAATTCTCAACTCCCAGCCAGGAGTCTTTCTGTGTGGAGTTTGCATGTTCTCCCCGTGCTTGTGTGGGTTTTCTCCGGGTACTCCGGTTTCCT
>JAOWBL010000003.1:11146027-11175907 GCA_028564865.1 Zenarchopterus dispar | reverse complement strand
TGTATGTAGATGGTCAAGTGTGGATATGTCTGTATGTATAGATGTAATTGGTTGCCTATGTTAATAATTGAATGTACTTATTTGTATGTTTGTGCGTGTATGCACACACGTTAGGGATGTGTATGCACCAGGTCACATTCCCTTTTCTCTCTCTCACACACCCACTCACGCTCACTCACACATGTACACACCTCACTCACACACCTTTTTTTCTGCTTGCCTCCATTTCTTTTGTCTGTCTTTTTTTTCTGTCTGTCTATCACATCTGACTCCTAATGTAATACATCTCAGTATGAAAACACACCACACACAACACTACGGTGGTCACCACACTACACACACTGCACCCATTACTGTCTTTGTCCTTTTGTCAGTCCAGTGCTTTTGTGTTTCACAATGGGGGTTTGGTCCTCCTGGGCTGAATCAGAACCTTAGACACTAATAAAATGTGAGATTAGAAAAAAAAAAAAAAAAACAATGATCCAAAGTGTTTTCTTCTTTGGTTGGGCATTTAATAAACTGTCTGTATTTTGGTAGTTCCTGGCTCAGATTCCCGTTATTAAAGTCACCGAGGACTATAACTAAGGAGTCTGAAAAGTCTGCTCCACACGGAGAATCTGGGCCGCGAGTGCGCGCTGAGCTTCTTGAACTTCTGGTCCAGCAGGATGTAGACTGCAGCCAGAATGAATGACGCGAACTCACACGGGGAGTAAAACCGCTCACAGTTGATGAAGAGATATTCCAGAGCAGGAGAGCAGTGTTAAAAGATCTGTCACATCGTTGCACCAGCCGCTATTGATGTAGAAACAAACGCCTCCGCCCTTTGATTTGCCAGAGAGCTCCAAGTTGCGGTCTGCATTGAGGAGCTGAAATCCCTCCAGATGTAGCGCGCGGTCTGGGATCCCATCAGAAAGCCATGTCTCCGTGAAGCATAGAGCGCATGAGGAGGAAAAGTCCCTATTTCTTCTCATTAGCAGTGCCAGCTCATCCAATTTGTTGCAGAGTGAGCGAATGTTGGAAAGGAAAATCCCTGGTAAAGGTGTACGTAGTCCACGCCTGTGCAGTCGCATGATTACTCGTCTGCAGCATGTCACTCTTTTGGCCAGAAAAAGTACTACATCCACTGCAGATGCTAAAAGAAAAATGGTGATAACTTCATGGAAGTAGTTGATCTAATGTTTAGGAGCTCTTCACAGGTGTAAGAGCGTGCTGACACAGTATTTGCATGAAAAAACAAACAAAACAGAGCGCACCAAAACACCGTGGGAATCATACCCAACGCCATCTTGTGACGCCATCTTGCCACTGGAGCAAGCCCCCAGTGGCAAGTTGAAGAATTGCAATGAGCTTTAGTTCTGCATCAGCCTCAACTTGTAAGTTAGATGATTGGCACTGGAGTACAACACAGGGCACTGTGGAAAATGGAAACAGAAGTCACCCTGTACTAACCAATAGATGGCCAAAGTTTCATCTTCATTGTTTGTCTTGCAAACTTCTAATTCTGCAATTCTTGATGCAGCTCCACCACAGGTGAAGAGGGAAATACTGTCAGAATGTTTGGTTAGTCCCCTCCCCGAGCCAACACCTTATCGTGGTGGAGGGGTTTAAGTCTTCCAGTGATTCTAGGAGCTCAGTTGTCAAGGGCTTAACCCCCTAGTAGGGTCACCCAAGACAAACAGGTCCTAGGTGAGGAGCCAGACAAAGCGTGGCTCAAATTACCCCTTATGATGGAGAAAAACAAGAGTTCTTGTTTTCCCTTGCCCGGACGTGGGTCACTGAGCCCCCCCTCCCGGAGGCAGGCCTGGGGGCTGGGCTCGATGGCGAGCGCCTGGTGGCTGGGCCATCGCGCTCAGTTGGGCAGAGCACGAAGAGGAAACATGGACTCCCCTTCCGATGGGCTCACCACCTGTGGGAGGGGCCATAGGAGTCAGGTGCGATGTGAACTGAGTGGTGGCCGAAGGCGGGGACCTTGGCAGTCTGATCCTCGACTGCAGAAGCTAGCTCTAGGGACATGGAATGTCACCTCTCTGGTGGGAAAGGAGCCTGAGATGGTGTATAAGGTTGAGGGGTTCCGACTAGATATAGTTGGACTCACCTCGACACATGGCTTGGGCTCTGGAACCAGTCCTCTTGAGAGGGGTTGGACCCTGTTCCACTCTGGAGTTGCCCAAGGTGAGATGCCCCGTGCAGGGGTGGGCATACTCATTGCCCCCCAGCTCAGTGGCTGTACATTGGTGTTCACACCAGTGAACGAGAGGGTAGTCTCCCTTCGGCTTCGGGTGGGGGGATGGGTCCTGACTGCTGTCTGTGCTTGTGCACCAAAAAGCAGCTCAGAGTACCCACCCTTTTTGGAGACCTTGGGTGGGGTGCTGGAGAGCGCCCCTGCTGGGGACTCCCTCATTTTGCTGGGTGACTTCAATGTTCATGTGGGCAATGACAGTGAGACTTGGAGAGGTGTGATTGGGAGGAACAGCCCCTCCAATCTGAGCCCGAGCGGTGTTTTGTTTTTGGACTTCTGTGCTCGTCATGGGTTGTCCATTATGAACACCATGTTCAGGCATAAGGGTGTCCATATGTGCACTTGGCACCAGGACACTGTAGGTCACAGATCGATGATCGACTTTATTGTTGTATCATCGGACTTGCATCCGCATGTCTTGGACACTCGGGTGAAGAGAGGAGCAGAGCTGTCAACCGATCACCACCTGGTGATGAGTTGGCTCCGATGGTGGGGGAGGATGCTGGTCAGACCGGGCAGACCCAAATGTATAGTGAGGATCTGCTGGGAACGACTGGTGGAGCCCCGTGTCAGAGAGAGCTTCAATTCCCACCTCCGACCGAGCTTCAGTCTCGTTCCAGGGAAGGCGGGGGACATTGTGTCTGAATGGACCATGTTCCGTGCCTCCATTGTCAAGGCAGCTGACTGGAGCTGTGGCCATAAGGTCATCAGTGCCTGTTGTGGCGGTAATCCACGAATATGCTGGTGAACACCAGCTGTTGGGGATTCCGTCAAGCTGAAGAAGGAGTCCTATAGGGCCTTGTTGGCCTGTGGCACTCCTGAGGCAGCAGATAGGTACCGGCAGGCCAAGCGGCACACAGCTTTGGTTGTGGCTGAACCAAAAACTCAGTCATGGGAGGAGTTCGGAGGGACAATGGAGAAGGACTTCTGGACGGCTTCAAAAAGGTTCTGGTTCACCATCCAGCGGCTCAGGAGGGGGAAGCTGTGCACCACCAACACTGTGTATGGTGGAGATGGTGCTCTGCTGACCTCAACTCGGGACGTTGTGAGTCGGTGGACCTCCTCAATCCCGCCAACACGCCTTCCAGTGAGGAAGCAGACCCTTTGAGCTTGGAGGTAGGGTCGTCTATCTTTGGGGCAGAGGTCACCGAGGTGGTTGAGAAACTCCTGGGTGGCAGGGCACCGGGGGTGGATGAGATCCGCCCTGAGTCTCTTCAGGCTCTGGATCTTGTGGGGCTGTCTTGGTTGATTGGCAGACTTGGGGTGGTGGTCCCCCTCTTTAAAAAGGGGGACAGAAGGGTGTGTTCAAACTATAGATGGATCACACTCCTCAGCCTCCCTGGGAAAGTCTTCTCAGGGTACTGGAAAGCAGGGTCTGCCAGATAGTTGAATCTTGGATTCAGGAGGAGCAGTGTGGTTTTCGTCCTAGTCGTGGAACAGTGGATCAGCTCTACACCCTCGGTAGGGTCCTGGAGGCAGCATGGGAGTTTACCCAACCAGTCTACATGTGTTTTGTGGACTTAGAGAAGGCTTTCAACTGTGTCCCCCAGGACTTCTGTGGGTGGTTCTCTGGGAGTATGGGATGCCAGAGGCCCTAATAAGGGCTGTCCGCTCATGTGACCTCAGAATCAGGTCTGCTTTTGGCAGATGATGTAATTCTGTTGGCTTCATCGGGCCAGGACCTTCAGCACTCACTGGAGCGGTTTGCAGCCGAATGTGAAGCGACTCGGATGGGAATCAGCACCTCTAAATCAGAGACCATGGTCCTCAGTCGGAAAAGGGTGGAGTGCCCTCTTCAGGTCAGGGATCAGGTGCTACCCTAAATGGAGGAGTTCAAGTATCTTGGGTCTTGTTCACGAGTGAGGGAAAGATGGAGAGGGAGATTGACAGACGGATTGGTGCAGCGTCCGCAGTGATGCGGGCTCTGTATCAGTCCGTCGTGGTGAAGAAGGAGCTGAGCTGAAAGGCAAAGCTCTCGATTTACCAATTGGTCTACGTTCCTACCGTCACCTTTGGTCATGAGCTGTGGGTCGTGTCTGAAAGAACAAGATCACAGATACAAGAGGAGGAAATGCGTTTCCTTTGGAGCATGGCCGGGGTCTCCCTTAGAGATAGGGTGAGAAGCTCGGTCATCCACGAGGGGCTCAGAGTAGAGCCACTGCTCCTCCGCATTGAGAGGAGCCAAATGAGATGGTTTGGGCATCTGATGAGGATGCCTCCTGGACACCTCCCTGGTGAGGTTTTCCAGGAATATCCCACTGGGAGGAGACCCCGGGGAAGACACAGGACACGTTGCAGAGACTACGTCTCTCGACTGGCCTGGGAACGCCCTGGGGTACCCCCAGATGAGCTGGACGAAGTGGCTGGGGAGAAGGAAGTCTGGGCTTCCCTGCTTAGGCTACTGCCCATAAACGGATAAACGGAAGAAGATGGATGGATGGATGGATGGATTGATGGATGGATGGATGGATTTTGGGTTAGTTTGATAAAGTGAAATCTGAAACCAAACTTGGACCGACCAGATGAGTACTGCAACCCCAGTTGCAATGAATGTTTTAATTGTACCTAATCTACCCGACTATATGTGTGAAAACAACCTTAATGTTGGATGATATTTTCTTTTCCTTTTTTTTAGCAGCCAGTTCAGACACTCAATAAATGCCCTCAAGCACAGAAATTTTATATTTCTCTGAGTGATCAATGAATCAGAAACATCACCCACAGATACGCCCCAGGTCTGGCTTTTGCTTCTTCTCAGACCTTTTTAGAGCGCGCACGCACGAAGTTCCTATTCTGTCGAGAACGCGACATATGACGTAAACTGCTTGCCGCGCAGTGATGATGGCGGTGCGTGAACGCGCAACAAAAGTAATGGCTGCTCTGGATCGGCGGGTGCCTAGCCTCGATGATTTCGTGGGTAAAACCTGGACTGCCTGGGCGGACTGGGCCGGCGTGACCGCAGCGGATGGTGAGGAAGCATCCTGGCGCAAATATTTTCCACCGCGGAGCATTTTAACCGAATCTGCGGGGTTAATTTTTGTGGAAACGGAGGACAGAGCTAACCGTGTTACCCAAACAAAGACCCTGCCGGGTCCTAGTGCTGGGTGGATAACGTGTTGCTCTCTTAGGTCCCAACGCATAAGCTGTTGTCAAGAAAAATAAGCGGTAGATATTAAGGCAAGGCCACTATTCCTTGTGTTTTATTGCCGTGCCAGGGAATGGGGCTGCCATCGCCTCGGTGGTGCGTTCAGTTTGCTTAAAACCAAGCCGGGTCAGCGGTGGCATCAGAGCGGAAGGAGGCTAGTGAGGATGGCCGGGCGAGTAACTTCTCACGGCGGAAGGCTAGGCTAATACGCCGGCCAACCTAGTACGCCGGCTAGGGGAGCCGAGGCGGGGAGCTTTAGCTGATGGTGCTCCCAGTAGCGGGAGGAGGATGAGAGCAGACGCCGGTGACGGAGGAGGAGTCTGCTGCTCCTGCTACCATGTAAACTCTGGGCCAGCCTTTCTCATGAACCGAAGCCGCTCTGGGCTCCTTTCTGGCCGCCGGCGACGCCGTTTCCCTTTTTACGGATGTAAACACTTCTGTTTTCGACAACACCTGAAAGTCCTCTCACCTTGGCCACTTTTCAGATCTGTGCCCTTGCTTATTGTGTGGCAGCCCCGCCACCCCCAGGTGCAGCTGTTACCGTTACTGTTTTGTAAAGTCGTGCTCCACTTCTGAGAGGAGATACTCGCTGTCTTCTTCTGATGAAAGCACAGGGGTGAATCAGTTGACCTCCATGACACTCCTTTATGTAACGCAGAAGTTCACGTGTATAATTTCTGACTTATTCTTCTTCTGGAAACTTTTAGACATCAGACCTCACAAGGGAGTTCTTGATTTTTTTTTTTTTTTTTTTTTTTTTTTTTTTTTTTTTTTTTTTTTTTTTTTTTTTTTTTTTTTTTTTTTTGCTTTTCTATGTTTTATGATGTTTCAGGCCCTGATGAGGATGACTGTAGCAAGAATGGCAAAAAGGCTGCAGAAGCAATGTCTCTCAGTAAAGAGGGTAAGTCACTGCTGTCTACAATAAATGAGCCCTCTTGTATGCATGACTCAGACTGATAAAGCACCTAGATGTTGGTCAGTTTTCCGTCAGCATTCACACAGCCCTATGAAGCTGATGGAGAGAGCTCCACCTGCTAGGGTTTCACAACTGCTGTCCTTTAATAGCTGATAAGTCTTTAAAACAGCACAAATTAGTTTTCATATTAAAAAAACTGTTTAATTTCAAGAAATGGTTCATTGTGTCTAGGAAGTGTCATTTACCGTCCCGACTGATGGCAAAAACCATCCAAAGTAACTTTAGACTTCCATCCTGGTCATTTCTTGTGGGACCTGCTTCACTTTTACAGCAGTATGCCATGCATCAGAGGACATCATGACAATGATGACTAATACTGAGGATACAGTAGACAGTTTCACAAAAACATTAGGGAAGATGTTTAGAGGACTGCATGACACCCTCTTTCGTCTAGTGACTATAAAGCTAGAGTTTTAGTCACAGACATGATTAGGAATCTTGATTAATTAGGACGCTCCTATTGGTTGTTGACATGAACTTTTGTATTGTAACTGCACAGTTTGCATGAGACAAGACTTGAAGTAATATTTGAATACATCTGATTTTTTTTTTCATTGTTTCAGAGAGTGTCTGCAAATATTTCTGATACTCATGTCATTTTTACAATTCATTTATTAATTCACTTCCCTTCTGGGTTTATAAAAGTATTATTGAACTGGATTGCATTGAATTATTGGAACAACTCTAGCTCCAACTCAAGTTAAACTCTTTGTGATTTTCTTTTGACTGTGGAAGTTTATTTTTGACCTTGAAATCAAAAAGTGACAGAGCAAGACACAACTAGAGTGATCTGGGGCTGTTGTAACATAAACATAACCTCCACATCTACAAGGGGGCCTGCTGAGCTCAGAATGGGAATAATTGCTTTATGCTGCTTAAATAATATAAGTTTACTAATTGTAGGTAGTTTTTCGGTGTGTGTACTTGTCTGTACTCGTGGATGACTGCAGTGTCCTCAGTCACAGATGAGGTTATGTCCTAATAGAATGTCTTTGAAAACAATGGTTGAATAAAAGTACAAGTACCACCAGACACTTACTCTGATAGAAATTAGGAACCTTTTAGAACTTATTTACTTCTAGGGCTACAACTTGATTATTTTGCTAGTCAAATACTACATCAGTCATTATATCAGTTAACTGAGTCATTGGATTAGAAATCTATTTGCCTTGTTAAAAAGTATATATAAAAGAGAAAAGACAAATCTTTTTAAAAAATTCTCATTCAGATGCCTTTTTTTTTCTTTCTGATACCAACTCAAATATTTGGGGTTTGGTTATTGGCTGATATAGATTAGTGATTCAATGCCGGTGTTAGTTTTAGTTATTTAATGATCCTGCTTTTGTGTGTTTTTGTTAAATCAAGAAATGCATAATTAAACTTAAAATGTAGCCACAAATATGTGAAATAAAAAAAGCATTTATATTTTGACATTTGAACAAATTGTGAGTCCAAATTGTCCATCGTGAAACTGTTTGACTGCCCTCCTTTTACACAAAATATGTAAACGGACATGACATCAATGACTTCTTTTACTGACATGAAATACGATCAGTCCATCTATTGACCATTTGGACAGAGCAGTTTCAGAGATGTATTTCTGACCAGCGAGGCCCCTGATGTTCAGTTACACAGAAAAATCCAACATTTTCACTGATTGACTGGAACTGGACATCCAGAACAACTATTTCTACAGTTTTATTGGACCTTTCTCATTTGAAAGTTTGCTGTTGCTGTTCCTCCGTCTTCCTCTTTGACTTAATAAATGTATGCTTTTAACGCTGGACATCCAAATATCTGCTCCTTAAAATGCTTAATGAGCTTTGCTTATGTTATTCATTTGCATCACTTCTGGAAACTTCAGCTTTTCACAGCTTAATGTATGACAGTTTCCTGCTTGGATTTCCCAGCATAAAATAACGCCATATTGCCAACATAACACTAATCCTAGAAATGTAATGACACATGTTGTAACTTGTGCATTTAGCTTCTTACACAGCTTACCTGTGTAAGATGAGACTGCACTGTCTTATAAATGGTTGCATGTACAGTTATATTTTGTCATGATACTACAACCTGAGCACAGCAATTCTCTGGAGCATCACCATTGCCAGATAACCTGTAAGTTTAATAGTGTAATATATAATACCGTGGTAAGACATAAATCGAATATTTTTGCTGCAACTACAAATAGACCAGGTGTTGTCACAGATTTAATGTATTTGGAGAAGACGACGGCACACAAACTGTCACAGCTACAGAAGAATTTTCCTCCTATATCCCATCCCATCCCATCCCATCCCATCCCAGGTGTACCTCATGGAAATTGTCCACCAAGGAAATAATAATTCCCAACATATAGTTGATTATATAGTGTTTATAATATATTTTGATTGACGCATTTCCTCCTCTTGTATCTTGACAATTCTGTATCCTGGGTCATGGTGATTCACCAAAATCTAGCTCCTGATTATGTAACTGTTTCTAAAATGGTTGCATCTCATTTTACAGTGTTGGTTCTATAGAAAGTAAACGTACAAGTGACAACATGTAAACAAGAACATCTTGGAGTTATTAGGAATTTTATTTGACACACAGAGAGGAGAACAGTATGTACCCCCATCAAACTCTGGGGTTTATGGAACATATGATAAAATTGTCCTTTTCTTTAGTTTGTCTGCTCATCTAGCTCTTCGCATTCCTCAGTTTTTACATTTATCTGGGCCAAACAAGGTGACTACAGAGAACCAAGTCAAATGGAGTAATTTTCCAGTAATAAATGAGTGAAGCTTCAGCAGTAAAAGTATATAAAAAGCGAGCCGTTAGAACATTAGCTTGCTCCCATATGAAAAATTTAAATTAAACAACAGTGATGTTGTGGCCTTAGTAGGTTAATAATAATTCAGCTACATCCGTGTGTTTGTTCAGGATGGGTGGGAAGATTTTGAGTGCTGAAATTTCACATTAGTCACTTTCACACTGTGATTGCGCTATCGGTGATTCCCTCTCTCTTCATTCCTCCTCCATTCTCCAGGTCTGCATTCACAGTGATCTCACGAGGGCACAATATTCCCTCACCAGTGTGTATTACAAAGCATTACGGTGAAGACGTCCCTGTCCAAAGTCAGCAAGACCATATAGTCTCTCTGTTTTATTTAGTCTGTGTTTGATAAAATTTGTAAATAAGGCCACAGGTGTGCAGCAGTATCTTGTCATCATTGGTGTTGTCTTCAATAGTGGTGGAGTCAGTGGGTGCTTTGATGGTCATCGTGGAATTGGTCATTGTCAGTATATTTATTCCTGGACATGCAGGACTCTAAATTTTGAAAGAAGCAGACATCATTAACTGGAAAGTAGCATGAGTTAATGTTGAATGAACCAAGGCTCATTGATACACCTAATCTGCTTTCTTGAAATTGTCTCATTTAACTTTGTAATAACAAAGGTGGTCAGGAAAATATTTCTAAGAAATGGAGTGAAGTATGAGTGAAAGTTACCACAGGTAAAAATATTGAAGTAAAGTACAAATATGTAAAAGTTGATTTATGTACACTGTTTATTTGTACTTATATATTACAACACTGGCATCTCGTCTCTGGATGTGTCCATGCTACATTTTATTTAGATGGAGCCATATGAAAATTTCTGCGTGCATGTGGGTATTTTTATTGATTTCATTTTTAAGCCTTAGAACTCATTTAGACTTTTCTTTTCCATTACTATGTAAGAACGTATTGAAGCTGTAAAAATGTCTTGCATCCTTTTCCCTGCACAATGTAGACAAACTAATGTATTTTTTAAAATTTTCTTCAAGGATATAAATATTTTTTCACAAAAGTACATATAATTTTCAAAATCAGATAGATTTTTTTTTTTTAAATTATTTAACTTCCTATCATCAGTAAAATGTATCACAGTTCAAAGTTCAATTACCAGTAACTCTTTTTATGAACAAAATAACAGAAAATGTTCTGTTTAGTGGGTTCTGTGCAGTTATTGGTACTTCTTCAATACTACTTCAGTGTAAAATTAATCATAATTCTTACAAGACAAAACATAAAACGATGAGAAAAAGTAAGCCATCCCTCTGACACAGAACTGTGTTGCTTGAGCTCAAAGGGTTAATTATTAAAATGGTTATTCTTTTTTTTTTTCTTCCCAGAGGAGTCCACAATCCATTTTAAGTTGTTTTAATGTGTGTTTATTATGTTCACTTAAAGGATGGATGAGTTTAAATATGTGCTGGCCTACTAGCTGAGCTGCAGCATTGGGTACCATTCCAGCAGCAGCCTCCCATTCTCTCATCCTTATTGACATGCTTCATATTGAGAAACAGCCTTTTTATTACATTGTTATAAGCCTATGGTTTCGTAGAAGAGTCAGGGTGCTGAACTGGTCTGCCTGCACTTTTCAGATGTTTCAACTGAAAACATTTGTCAGATCATGAAATGAAAAAATGATATAAAAACCGCCCTACTCCAGACCAGAACTCCCTCGGCTGGTCTCCAGAACACAACTCCCTCGGCTGGTCTCCGCAGTGCCTGAATGTTCATGGACTGTTGTTACAGGAAGAGGGGATGCTACACAGTAATGTCACGCTGTCCCAACTTTAGAGACATGTTCTTGCTATCAAATTTAAAGTTTTTATATATATACGTATACACATACACACACATACATTTTTTTTTGTGAGAGAAATATGGGTTTAACAGGTTGGGGGACTGGGAGGCTTTCTGCTTTTTATTGAAGTTTTCACAAACTCTTTGGAGTTGGTTCAATATCAGTTTTCCTGTGCCTTCTCTCCCTCCAGACATGTCCATCTTTGGCCTTTTCCCTGGTCACGATGACTTCTACCTGGTGGTGTGCAGCCACTGTGGTCAGGTAGTGAAGCCGCAGGCGTTTGAAAAGCACTGTGAGCGCAGACATGGCCCCGTGTCAAAGCTGTATGGTCGACTGCGCTCCCCCACGCCTGCTCCTCCACCCCAGAGACACCACCAGGGCCACTCTCCTTCCCAAGGGACCAATACTGCTTCTGCTGCATCATGGGAGGGTCGAGGACAAGGGCCAGGGCAGCTACGAGCAGCCCCAACTTCACCCTCCCCGCCGCCACAGTACAGACACTCCAAGAGCTCCAAGGATGGAGTACGGTAAGTCAAGAGTAAAGTTACTGGATATTCAGAAATGCCATTACTGCAGAACATAGTGTCTTTCTGGAAAATAGACAATAACTTAACATCCAGTAAGATGGATGGTGAGCTGGTTTTTTACGCAATAGGAGCTCATTAAATGTCTTGTATCTTATTGTCATTGTCTCAGAAAATAGTCACAGGAAAAACTCACAAAGTGAACATTTAGGTTAGGGTTAGTTGTTTCTGCTGATGGTTTCAGTTTGCAAAACACAAATCAAATTTAAATATTGCTATTACTGCAAGTGATGACCTCTGGAGTCCAGACACACTTGCATGGGTGAACAACTTCAATATACAAGTTTGTACTTGTATATTAGAAAATACTTCACTGAGTCTTTAAGTGATTTGTCATTGGCCTGAAATGGTTCAATGGATCATGATCACATTTTCTTGATGTCTGGAGATGATGCACGGCAGATCCTATGAGAGCGAGAGGAAGTGACTTGGACAAGTTTGTTTTCCAGTGGTTTTTATGAAATTGTAACTGTAAGAAACATTGAGCTTGAAAGTCTTTTGATTTGATCAAATAAATAGATTAAGAGAAAGTCGAGTTTTCATCTATAACAGTTTTCATCTGTCATCTATAACTTTTAAGAAACAAAATAACCTAATTTTCCAGATATATCATTCTTGCTACATCCTTCCCACATACTTATGTAAATGAGACTATAAAGTTTTATAAATATTAGTTATTTTATCTGTAAAAAATGACCTGAAATGTATTTGGCTGTTTTAAACCATTTTGTTTTTGAATAAAGTCCAAACTAATTAGTATTTTGGATATGGCCTACAATTAAAGTCTTGATGAATTAAACCAAAGTTCAGATTGATATCACTTCTGATATCTCAGGTGGATATGAAAAAGTTAACTCTTCTTACCACAGCGCCACATAGAGGCGTGACACTTAAGAGATGATTTGGGGATATTCAGTTCATGAACCAGGTTGGTTTCTGTACGTTGTGAAGTTTTTGTCTCCTGAGTGGCAAAAACTGCAAAATGGTATGTTTAAGATGTTTTTTTTTTTTTTGGTTGATGTGCCACAAAGATAACTTTGAACTCTTTTTTTCTGTTTTATTGTCCAGACATTCTCCACTGGAGAAGGTGTCCCACAGCAGCCACCTGGAGTCATCAGTGTTCAAGCAGCCACCGCCTCTGGATCCTCCAATCATGTCCCCACCTCCGTCGCTCAGAGATCCCCCGTGGCCACATGGAGGTCCTCCCCCAGGCAGGACTTCCCCCAGTGACCGGCTCCCATTACAAAAGAAGGAGTCTACTCAGACCTTTGCAGTGACGGCACAGCGGGCCCCCCGACCGTACAACAAAGTGGCCTCGAGTGAGTTCACGGACTCTTGTCAAAGTTATAAAGTTCAACCATTTTATGAAAAGAAGCTAGTGTTTTTGAACACAACGCTGCAGCGTGTCAGAGCTGCTCCAACCTGAACACAGCTCTGCTTCCTAAAACACGCTTAAGATTACCACAATTACCTTGACAGCTGTCCTTATTCATTAATCCCCTGACCGTTTATCAGGGTTCACTACTATACCTGAGCTACAACCTGTTCAAAGAGGGAAAATTAAACAGTGGACTCTTATGCTGCTGCATTAATTAATCGGTAGACTGATAAATTGGTTGACCTCTAGTAGTTACTAAACTTGACTCTAGTTCAGAGAGTTATAGTTTTCAGTGTCCATCCATCCATCCGTCTTCTTCCGCTTTTCCGTGGTGGGGTGCAGGGGCAGTAGCCTAAACAAGGAAACCCAGACTTCCTTCTCCCCAGCCACTTTGTCCAGCTCATCTAGGGGTACCCCAGGGTGTTCCCAGGCCAGTCAAGAGACGTAGTCTCTCTAACGTGTCCTGTGTCTTCCCCGGGGTCTCCTCCCAGTGGGACATGCCAGGAAAACCTCACCAGGGAGGTGTCCAGGAGGCATCTTTACCAGAAGCCCGAACCACCTCATTTGGCTCCGCTCAATGCGGAGGAGCAGCGGCTCTACTCTGAGCTCCTCCCGGATGACCGAGCTTCTCACCCTATCTCTAAGGGAGACCCCGGCCACCCTCCGAAGGAAACACATTTCCTCCTCTTGTATCTGCAATCTTGTTCTTTCAGACACGACCCACAGCTCGTAACCATAGGTGACGGTAGGAACGTAGACCAATTGGTAAATCAAGAGCTTTGCCTTTCAGCTCAGCTCCTTCTTCACCACGACGGACTGATACAGAGCCCACATCACTGCGGACGCTGCACCAATCCGTCTGTCAATCTCCCGCTCCATCCTTCCCTCACTCGTGAACAAGACCCCGAGATACTTGAACTCCTCCACTTGGAGTAGCACCTGATCCCTGACCTGAAGAGGGCACTCCATTCTTCTCCGACTGAGGACCATGGTCTCTGATTTAGAGGTGCTGATTCTCATCCCAGCTTCACATTCGGCTGCGAACCGCTCCAGTGAGTGCTGAAGGTCCTGGCCTGATGAAGCCAACAGAACCACATCATCTGTAAAAAACAGAGACCTGATTCTGAGGTCACCAAACCGGACACCTTCTGCCCCTTGGCTCTGCCTAGAAATTCTGTCCATAAAGAGAATGAACAGAATCAGTAACAAAGGACAGCCCTGGCGGAGTCCAACCCCCACTGGAAACGAATCCGACTTACAACCGAAAATGCGGACCAAACTCTGACACCAGGCGTACAAGGACCGGACAGCCCTTATAAGGGCTTCAGGTGGTGAGCCCATGGGAAGGGGAGCCCATGTTTCCTCTTTAGGCTGTACCCGGCTAGGTCCCATGGGTGGAGGCCAGGCCACCAGGCGCTCGCCATCAAGCCCTACCCCGAGGCCTGGCTCCAGGGGAGGGCCCCAGTGACCCACATCCAGGCAAGGGAAAACGAGAACTCTTGATTTCGTGTATCATTAGTTCTCAGTGTATCATTGGTAAACATGATGGTGTCAGCAACAGGGGGGGATTTAAGGAGGTTGTTTAAAAAAAAAAAAAAGTGAAAATATGGTTTTTAGTTTACAGATCTTGATAGTTGATTTTCAATGCATTTTTCCCCCCTGTCTTATTAAAGGAAGATGAACGTTAACATCTGTTTCCACGTAGGGATGTTGAGACCTGTTACTGTCTTTTCATTGACTGTGTGATGTGGTGCTCTGTCTCCTCAGAGAGGGAATGTGACTTGGACAAACACTGTGGCGTCCTCGACCCCGACAGGAAGAAAGTCTGCACTCGTCTCTTGACATGCAATGTATGTACACCAAGCTCTACTTCTATCAGAAACTGAAGCACATGTTTTCTTTACACACATTCACCGTCATTTTACTTCGCCATTATCTGTTTAACAAACATGAAACTAAAAAGAAAAAAATCATGGCTAAATATTCCCATGATTAAAAAGCTTATAAATTCACCTTTAGCAGTGTTGTAATCCCACTCCTGTGCTTTTAACATTAAGGCTCTACACAGAGTAAGCTGGAGTAAGAGGTTATTTGTTGATAATCATGTCAAAAAAACAGAAAATCTACACAAGATTATTTACCACAAAATGAGAACAACCTAAAACAAGAAATCAAATGATAGCAACTGAAAACAAAAACAAAACAAAAACAAATACAATCCAAAACAGAACCTAAACAAGAGTTTTCTAGCAGAATCATTATAAACCATAACAACTCAGAGACACGGTGGCCAGATGTTCAACATGACCAGAGCTGGGGTTTAAATAAAGATCCCACATCATGGATTGGTTGGGAAGTAAGGACCAGACCAACCAATAACAGGAATTGCCAAGCAGCCACATGGGCAGAGGGAGATGGAGTTATGCAGCCAATCCCAGTCCAGCAATCACACAACTGAAAGCAGGCCGGTAACCTGGAAGAACTTGATCACAAAAATACAAAACATGCCAGAGGCCGTAACTTGAAACGGTAAATCCACGAACAACTTTGAGGAATTTTGATGAGTTCTTCTCAACAGTGTCATTCAGTGAGGTTTTTGAATATTTGATTATTCACACCTTTGTCTCAGCAGAGCCTTTAAATCATGTAAAAGTTTGGTCTCTATTGACGTCATTCCAAAACCTTGATATTGTAAAATTGATTTTCATATCATGGCCCAACTTTAGTCAAGCTTTAGCCGTCAGACATTTGTCTCTAGAAAAACATGATGTCAATGATGTAAGGTGTCCAGGTCCCAGATCATGACTTCTCCACCGCTGTGCTTAACAATGGGTTTGAGGTGTTTCTGCTGAAATTCTGTGTTTGGTTTTCTTTAAACATGTTTCTAGACATTAAGACCAAATAACTCCATCTTGATCTCATCTTTCCAGAGGTGGTGTGCTTTGTTCAGATGCACTTTTGTGGACCTCAGTCATGCTTGCATCTCAAGCATGACTGAGGTCCTTGCCTTACAGACAGAAGAGGCTTTCTTCTGACAGCCCTTCCAAACAAACCAAATGTGTTTACTCTCAATTATTTGTAACTCTGCTCAATGAATAGCTGTTGAGCAAAAGTTCATGGATTAGTTATTCCATCCAGGTGATTGATGTTTTGAACATATTGAATACAAACATATCTCATAAAGCAATGTAATAGTGTTGAAACATTGTCACTATTTTACTGAAGCATGTGCAACTTTGAATGAATCTAACATACCCTTGAAAGGTCATATTCTTTTTCTTAATAGCTCTCAAGTCTGAGTAGATGTTTTCAGATACCAGTTCTCTTTCTCATGTTTGTTATTTATGAGCTCAGACTGAAACTGAGCCTTGAAAATGGCTCCAGAATGGGAAGAGTCCTTTGATTGTGGCTGCTCTGCAGGAATGAGGAAGTGAGTGTGAGAGGCTACATCCAGCCAGGAAGTGACAGGAGTGATGAGAAGGACGCGCAGGAAGAATGATGCAAACTGCCTGGCAGGGGACTGTAGAGCTGCTATACAGATGTTCATTCAGTAATGCTGAAAGTTGGAATCATTAAAAAAAAGAACAAGCAGGAACTATGAAAAAATACCGGTATATATTTTTCATCCATCTTGAGTAATTGATGTTCAGTACTTACCCTTCTTATTCAAAAGTTGTTCAGTTCACTCTGGCTTTCTGGATCAGTTTCTGGGCCAAATCCTGACTGATGGAGATCCGTTCTGCACACATTTCAATCTGTCATTTTCTGCTCGTCTAACTGGTTTCTGAGATTTGACCAAATGTTCTCAACAGGATTAAGATCTGTAGAGTTGCCTGACCACAGATCCAGAACTTGATGCCATGATCTTTGAGCGACGTTATCACTTTTCCATGTAGTGCGGTTCATGGAAAATGCACAGATCACCACAAAGTTACATGTGGACTGTTGGGAGAAGTTTCAACTTTCCACCAGTCTTGTACTGTAGTTTTTGAATATCATACGACTGGTGCAAAGTTACTTTTCAGTGAAGCCACCATTCCAGCTATTTTTGGAAAATTTTCTGCAGAAGAAAAGATGAAAGTTACTAACGACCATCAATGCTTGAGGTAGATTTTCATCTGAAGAGCCAAAATTGTGATCAAGTTAAGGGTACAAAAGAACAATGGGTCTCCATCAGTAAAGTGTGGTCCAGAAATTGATTTACAATATGCCAGAGTGATTTGCTAAAGTTCTAATCTCTGGATAAATCTGATGTATGTGCCAACTGAAGCGTTGAAAACTCATGGAATGATCGTAAATGCTCTTTGATAACCACAGTTAGAACAGAAAAACATTGTCTAAGAACACTGAAGCAGCAAAGAAGGCAAAAAGCAATGTTTTATATCTCTGTCAAAGCTGGTGGCTGTGACTGTGACTTCTGCCATCAACATGAATGCCACAATCGACCTAAACAATAATGCAACATTAAAAACAGAAGGTGGGATGGACTGACCATAAATGAAATCAGTAGTCTTCTCAACTTTATAGTTGTTTGTTATAATTTCTGTGAAAAGTATTGCTGTTACTCAACAAAGAGCTTAAAATCAGATACCCTCCGGTTTGTCAGTCTGGTTGCATCCACATTAAACAACTTTTCTCTCTCTCTCTCTCTTTTTTTTTTTGTCTTTCTTTCTGGATCCAAAGATCCACTCCATCCACCAGCGCAGGAAGGTGGTGGGCCGCAGCAAGAACTTTGATCAGTTGGTGGCAGAACTCAAGACAAAGGTTCGAGAGAAAGGCACTCTGACCCTGGAGGGAGGCTCCTTTACAGGACAGACCCCAACCCCCGAGCCCCCCCGGGAGCAGGCTGGGGTTCCACACTGGAGGAGACCTCTGGCCAGCCTCCCTGCCTTCAGGTTGTTAGGATTACTGACACACACGAGGGGACTAATGCAGCATTTCTGCAGACGATCTTCATTTTCCAACTGAGCTCCTACACCCGGTTTCACATTGATCAGCTACGCCGCATTTTAGTCATGTGACACAATCGGCAAGTTCACTTACTATCACTTCTACTTCTCTCTGGATATCACACAAACTTGGTGTCAGTCACACACTGAGGGAGATTAACTGGGTCTGTCAATATTTGTCTAAATAAAATAGCTCAGTTCTACTACCTACCTCCTACTGAACACATTATTCTTGAAAGTGGGTGATGAGGCTGTTGGCATGGTAACCCACCACAGCATGTTTGGCCTGCTGCACCGTACAGCACTGATTACTTTTTCTGGACAGAGTTTAATAAGAAACCAAATAACTAGTTATGCTGTGAGTAAAAGCCATGCATCATGTCCAGTCTGATTCTGACATGGGTAATGGAGGTTTCTGAAGGTACTTCATATACGTCTATTAATAGTGAAAATACGCAACTATCAGCTTTTGTAAAGGGTCTTTTGTAAAAACAGGGGAAACAGCCTTTTTAGTGGAGTTGAATACAAACTGCATCATTTAACTTTTTTCACCATGGCATTATTTGATTTTAATTTTTTTTAAATTGAGAGGGGGTTGAGTTGCAGCGGAGCCAGTTAAAGTAATATAGACGATCTGACTTGTTTCACAGTCGATCAATGGCTGCGTCAGAGTGCACACTGGAGGAGGAGAAGCAGCAGCCGGATGAGGCTGGGCTCCAAGCCCCCTCACCTCTCTTCCAAAGACACATCTCCAGCGACGAAAGTGAAGCAGAAGGACTCGATGAGGTCTCAGAGTTCCCATCTTCAACTGCACATCCAAGACCTGCAGCGGTGAGCCATCTTTACTTGCTGCAGAGCCTAAACTGGGCAGTTCCTGCCAAAACAAATTGTCTCTTTAGAGCAGGCCTATTCAAGTCTGACCTTGAGGGCCAGGATCCTCCATGTTTTAGAGACCTCCTTGCTTCAACACGCCTGATTCAAATAAAATGTTCATCATTAGCTTGGCATCAAGGTCTGCACAAGTCTGTTAAGGACACTTTGATTTGTATCAGATGTGTTGAAGGAGGGAAACATGTAAAACAGGCAGGCCAGGGGTCTTCCAGGACCAGACGTAAAGAACCGTGGTTTGGAGAATGATCCAGACAGACTTGTCAAGATATTTATATGTCAAAGGTTATAAAGGCTACCTAAATACTGAAATATCAAACGCCTGCATTGTTTAAAAATATATGCAATTTAACAAAACAAATGGAAAAATCAAACTCCCACAGAACTTGTTTCACTCCTGTTGAAGTGTCATCATTGTGGAATGTCTGTGCATTAAATTAAAAAGGTGTGCATCACAGTTTTGAGAATCATATTCTTATGTTTCCTACACATTTCTTCAGTTTCATTAAACCACGAAACCTGCTATCATTCAGATGGTGTTCAGTTTCAGTTGCAACTCTGTGATGCAGGATGTCGCTTTTGTCGTCATCTCTCTCTGCAGGTCTGTTCGTTTGGCAGTCACTGGTTGGGTCATGGCTTCTTCACATTTGATCGACGGCTTCACCAGCTGAGGTCAGCTCTCAGCAGCATGCTGGAGCACCACATCAGCGCCCATCTTTGGAAGTAAGGCTCCTGACTGGTTCTCAGTGTGGAAATCTGTCTTCAAGTTTGAAAGATGTTACTTCGACACTGGATAATCCCTGGATTTCATTCATTGATTTGTTTTATTTGATGTTAATAAAAAAAAAATACATTGATTTGTAATTAAAAAGAAATAGATTCAATTTAGGAATAACACTGTATCGAGTCACTTCTGTGTTGACTAATACCTAAAGGCCAGGTATCTGGTAAAGCCCAGGTAAATCAGTATTGGAAAAATTTTGATTGGCTCACAGGTTAATCAGTCAACCTCCTAATGAGTTTGTATTTTTATTTAGAGAACAGACTGGTTCACAGAAAATCAGAACGTCCTGTGCAGACAAAGGAGCAACACTTTCATCCCCAAACAAAAGATGTCTTGCTGAGATGTGGTTTCAGTGTTGCAGCATCTAGCCTGTAATTTATATTTGAGAAACAAGAGGCCAAGACTGGAGCCTTGAGGAACCTCACATTTACCTGGTAGTAACTGATGTGCTGTTTTTCCATCCAGGAAAATTCCTCAAGCCACAGACCTTCAGTCCTCAACTCCTGTAACCAAGCCCATCACATCATCTTCTGCCTCCATAACTGCAGGATCCTCCTCTTCGGTACATTTTAAGGTCCGTACAGGGAGTCACATCAGCTCCTCTTTGAAGAACACGTCGTCGTCCTCTTCCAGCCGGGGTCCTGGGAGACCTGCCACAGCCCTACATCTGGAGAACTCTGGGGGTGGTGGTAGTTTTGCTCTTGGTCACATAATGTCTCTGGGAAAGCCGACTGGGGTGTGTAAAGTGGGTTCGGGCAGACTTAAGAATCCGGTGGGGAGACCCAGTAAGCAGATGTTGAAGCTGCGAGAGGAGACTTCTGCTGCCGCCACCCTCCGCAAGCGCAAAGCCCCATCCCAGGAAGGAGAGCACTCGGGCCCTGACAGGAACTGCATCCTCCTCCAGGACCGGGGCCGCCCACCCTCCACTTCTGCCTCCTCACCATCTTCCTCTTGCAAAGCCCCCAGTCACTTGCTTCTCCCACATGGACAGACCAATGGCACTCTCTCCCCGAGCAGCAAACCCCGCCCCCAGCCTCCTTCCTTAGAGGCCCACTCCCCTGCTGCCAAGGCAGTCTGGACTTATAGACGGACACTTTCCCCTCAGGTCCACTCCTCACCCCCAGACCCTTCCTCGACCACAAATTCCCACAGCCGAGACTCAGGACAGCATGGGCAGGGCAGTGGGCGGGGCTTTGAGCACCAGGGACTGCTGAAGAAACGTAAAGGAGGGGTCATGGAAGAACACTCGCCCTTATCCAAACCTCCAATTCCACGCCTGCCTTCCTCCTCATCCTCTTCTGCTGCCACCTCTTCCTCTCCGCGCTCCAATTTCTACCCCTGGAAGGACACTAAAAGTGGGGTCCTGGCAGGGGGCGTGGAGAAGAAACTGGGCACACAGAAGGTAAGTTTGAAGGAGGACTCTTCACTGAGCACAGTGACAGTTAATGTTCAGATTTCTACCAGAGACTAAGGTACATCAGTGTTCTTGTCCAGCAGAATGCTGGATAATAAAAGTCTGGATAATAAAATTATCCAGACTTTTATTATACACAAAAATCACACAAAAAGGGATGAAGGAATTAGTGGTCGGAACAGGATTGAAAACTGACCCCGAGTTTGTGAAACTGTTTAATACAGAGAAACACAACAACAAACCTGACTACAATGCAACATTTGAGTCAAATGTCAAAACTTGATACTGCACGGCGCAGTTACAGGGTGGGGGTGGGGGGAATAAATAAAAATAAAAATTGCAGCAGATTATCCTTTTGTGCAAAATAAATTAAGCTTTAAATCACAGGGAAGCAAGGAAGCAGTATCCCTAAAGCAAAGGTCAAAAAAATAAATAAATGAATAATAAAATTGAAATTATAAAATACAAATGCTAACACAAGTAATCAGCAGTCGCAGTAAACAACTATAAGAAATTAGTAGTTACACCTAAGCAAACAATAGCCAAGGATAAAGAGGGCAGGACAGTGTTTGCTGAGGAGTGTACAGAACAACCACGTTTTAATTGAAAATATACATAAAATGATAATTTATTCTTATTTTGGCCTTCCTGATTAATGCAAGTCTGGTCCTAGCAAGAAAATGTCCAACATAAGGACAGAACTAAGAATATTTAAAAAAAAGAAGAGAAGGAGCCCGACCTGACAGTAGTCCTAATTATGTATTTAAAAACAACTCTCAGCCTGAACCTAGGTGAATTCGGGTTCTGTTGGGCCCAGATCTATTTGTAGACCTCAAGAAGGAATCAATCACACATGGACCAGGGGAAACTCCACCTGAAACGAGCACATCATTCAGAACACAAGACAGAACAGTGAAACAAATGCACTGATGAGATTGTTTTTGTAATCATTGAGAGCCTATATTTAACCACGATAAAATTTTATTAATTACAGGAGTCCAAAGTCGCCAACAAGCTTCTAAGGTTTTTGGTCACTGACTGCTTTGTTCAGGTGGACCAAAATAAAACCCAGCTCTGAACAAGTGCCAAAAAACGTTTCCACCGGGTTCCTGTGGGATCCTCACAGTGGTTCTGGTCTCAAGTTTCCTGTCACTGATGGAGTTTGGGTGCGACTGCAGCTGCTGGAGGGAGACAACAGTCCAAGCCTCAGCTGATTGGAGTCTACTCCAACCACGACAGCAGGGTTTGCTGAATAGCTAGTAGCTCTCAGTGGAGTGACAAAGTTCGTAATTCTGAGAAATTACCAATTTTTTTGTTCTGTACAAAGTTAAAGTTTTCCTTCATCTGTAGTAACTCCATCTACACAATCACTTAAGTGGAATGATGTTGAGTCTTGACACAAAAATTACAATTTATTCTGACTTTGCTCCTGACGATAAGAACTGTGCTGCAAATGTACACTACCAGCATTCATGTGTGTGTATAAAATATGTACACACATATGGATATGCATACACTTACCAGTCGAGTGATTGGACACACTTTGTCAAACGAATGAAAAAGTGTGTATAAATTTGACTGGGAGTGTATATATTCATTTGACAACCACGTGTCTAAATCGCCACCAGTGATTTCATGAGGCTCAACTTTTTTGGCACTCTGCTCAGACGCCGAGCATTCCCAAGATGACATGCAGAGGCATATGAGGCAATAAGCATGCCTCCTCCACAGAAAATTAATGGGATCTGTTTGACATGAGGGATTTATATTGTATAGGGTACACCAACTAACTCAAAACTGCTTTGATTCACATAATTTTGCTCCATAGTGAAAGTTTTATATTTATCAGGTAAAAGATTGCAGTTGAATTACCTCCAGAATATTCCTTTAAATCCAAAGTGGCCATTTCATGTCTTATAGACTGTCATCGTGTCCTTGAGCTGTGTCGTGTTGACTTTCAACTTTAGTTACGAGTCCATCAAGAGTATAATCTGACACTTGTTTCTGGTTCCACAGCCAAAACTGCATCACTGAAGGTGTTGGCCTTAAATGAGTCACTGCGAGGGACCCAGCTGTGCTCAGTGTGGACCAAGATCGCAGGACTTGAGAGTGTGTGTATGTGTGTACATCAGGTATGAATGTGTTGGATATGTATGTCATTACTGGATGCAGTGGATTGGTGGGTGGGTCCAGTTGAATGTCTGAAGGAGGAGTGGGAAGGTGGGATGAAATTCAGAGGATGGATTTAGAAATACCTCAAGACCATCTGATTATGCTGCTAAATTAAATATGTTGGTTTATAAAAATGAATTAAAATGTCCCTTTCTCTTGGTTCCTGTGAGTTTTTTTTCCTTTTCTCCTGACTCTTGTCATTTGGAGTTTCTGTAAACTACAGCATTCATGTGGGAGATTAATTTAATATTTTCTGCTCCTACTAATGTAACAATCTTCTAATCTGCAAATTACGAGCTAATCTACAAGACAGTTTACTTGCAAATGTGCACATACATGATGGTGAATTTAAAATGTTTAAAATCTAATTTTATATCAATGGTTCACATGGTGCTTAATTTGTCTGGTAGATCAAACCCAGACTTACAAAGATGTAGGGTCTGAAAACGGACCACAGGGCCTCCCTGTTCAAGGGGCGGCACCAATGGTTGCTTATCAAACTGCCGTGCATGCAATTGGTTAATGCTACGATTAATCAGAGCAATGAAAATGAATCAACAGAACAGTGACTTGCGTAGATGGGTAAGTTAAACTTTGTTGCCTGTTGACAAAACAAACACAAAAGTGGACATTAATCCTCAACTGCAGCCATCTAGACCGTTTACATCCGTATGACATCGCTGCTCTGGCATCATCCTGTTAAACATCCCAGAGACGCTCTACAAGGATAGACTGATATGATTGTCTCTCCAAGACTTTTGGGCATAGTAAAATCAGCTGCAACAGACACACTGGATATAACTGCAAAGCAGCTTTTAGTGTAATTACAATGTGGAAGTATCCCCTTATGGAAGCTGGATCAAAGCTTATGTTCCTGCAGCTCCATCTTGACCTAACACATGACTTAATTCCCACTAGTCAAACTTTGTCTTCATCAGCACTCCAAGGTCTTTAGCAATAATAAACTTGGTGACAATTCAGGGGAAGGAAATTGGCTTCTACTTTGTCCTCCTTTCTTCAATTGTCAGTTACTCCCAATAACTGATGTCAGAGAGTATTAGATTTACCAGCAGGACAGCGTTCAATTAGCTTAGAAAACTGTTTAAAATCAGTTTTCCTATTTAAAACAAACAAAACAAACCCCCAAGATGTTGAAAAGGTAAACATGACCTCCTGCAGCAGGCCTCCAGTGGTGTAACAGCAGTTTTGAAGCTTCATCTTATGAAGTTGGAGAAACAGTGATGGAATGAAGATTTTTCTGGAAGGTTACATACATTCAGCATTTATTGTGAAACAAGCTTTAACAAAACAGAATGTGCATATCTCCTAGTTTCCTGGTACATGAGACTGATGATAAACTTCAGACATTTGTAGAACAGCAGCTTTGTGGTCCATCTTACCTCTGAATACAATGCTGGGTTCTTTACCTTGTGGACAATTCTGTGTTGTCTTTGGAATCACCTTGGCTGGATGTCTACTTCTAGAGCGGGGGTGTCAAAAGTCAGTCCTTGAGGGCTGGTGTCCTGCAGGTTTTAGACAGTTCCTTGCATCTAAACACCTGATTTTAATTAATAGCCATTAACAGGTTCTCATCAAGGTCTGAACAACTCTGTCAACGACACAGGCACTTGTATAAGGGTATGATGAAGCAGGACTGCTTCATCACACCCTTGAGGATCGCAAGACTGTGACCCTTGAGGACCAACTTTGGATACCCGTGTTCTAGAGGAACCACAGTACTAACCTGTCTGTTATAAACAGTTTGCCTGACTGTGGACGGATGGATGTCTGAACACAGATGCCTTTTATCCCTTTCCAGACTCATGGAGATCAATTACTCCTGATCGTATGTCTTCAGAGATCTTTATGCAAGATATGGTTCATATCAGCAAATGCTTCTGATAAACATCTTGCATAATGTCTTGTATTAATTAAAGCAACTCTGAACCACACCCCCAAATGGATGTCATAAATTGAAGTCCAGGCCTGCAAACTTCTGACCCACAATATTTTCCCCCTCCAGTTTAATTGTCATGTCTGATAGAGATCCAAGGGGCTGTGTTAGTTTGTCTTATCAATTTCAGCTAAATATATCATCAATTTCAGTGCCTTAAATGACAAAATAATATTTTATGGAACATGAATGCAAAACCTTTAATTCCAAAGGGTTCAGTTACTTTTTCCTTGTGCATTTTTTTTTTAAGTTGGATGTTTTTTTTAACTGTTCTGACATCACATCTTTTATTGACAATCTCTCCCAGAAGGTTGTCATTACTCAGAGTTGAGCCCGCAGCGTTTTAAAGTTTGTGCCAGCATTGTGAGAATTTGTTAGAGTGTATATTTTACTGTTGTGTTCCATCCTACCTGACCCGTTGCTGCTGTGACCAAACAGGAAATACAAGTCAGGTGGAACATCTCTTTCAAAAACAACAGCAACAACAAATCATTAGCTGCAAATAGAAGGTTCAAGGTGCAACTTATAATTCAGGTGTCAGATTTTTTTTGTGGCTCGGCATGCTTGTTAAACCTCTGATGACCTGCCATACAACTGCTTTTAGTTTGAAGGAATTACAATGTCTGTCAATTTTATGAAGTCTAGAAAGAGTGCAGTTAGAAGTAAGTGAACTGAACAGGTTTGATCATAGATTGTGTAAGAAGAACTGAACAAACCTCCTGTGATATCACCAAAAGCTTTTCCAAAGAGTGCTGTTGAAGCCCCTTTTTCTTTGTACTGTGTGGTGCCAATGTTGCACATGAAGTAAACAAACAGGCCTGCTTGGCTTTAGTTCATTTACAGTTAATTTAGCTTGGCTAGCTTAGCTTATGCTAGCCTATGATACTAATTCATTTGACTTTACTTTTAGACTAGCACAGCTGCACAGGGACCTGAAGTCACTCAGCCTGCTGCTTGCAGGATTAGACCTGTTACTGTTGGGCAAGCCTTGCAGCATTGTGGGCTGATTGGTTGCAGGTATGGTTATTTCTGATACAAAGTTGGACATTTTAACATGGGGGCTCAATGAAAATGTGTGTGTATGTTGGCTTCAACCTGGACATTGTTGATGCCAGGTGTGATAATAGACTATTATTATTGGACAAACCTTGTGTGATGTCACCCACAGGTTTTCTGAAGAGTGTCTTTGAAACTTCCTTTAGACTTTTGATTGACTATTGAATCAACCAATGGCTAGTTATTATCTCTTCCTTGGTTTGTAATATTGCAAAATGCATATTGTACTAACCCAGCCTCACATAAAGGTAGTAGTTATTTTTGATATCACCACCAAAAAGACACCTGAAATGGAATATTTCACTGTAAATGTCCAGCTTCTCCTACTGGGATTGCCAGAAGAAGCTGGTAGCCACAGCTAACCTTGATTGTCACGTTTCAGTGGGTTTTCTGAGCCTGTTTGAGACACCCATTTGCATACGCCAAGCAGTATGAGGAAAGTGGCATCAAAACTGCTCTTCAGAAAGCCCCTTGGTTATGTCCTTGACTGTTTGTCCACTTTTATTTAAGCTTTGCAGCAAAAGTGATGACTGAGGAGAAAGTGGGGATATTTAGCCAGTGGCTAAGACAGCTACCAATCAAAAGTCTGAGCCTCCAATTATAGATAAATATTGTCCTTGTTACATCTTATATAACACGAATTAACAATCTTATGGAAATGTTATCTAAATTAAAACATTTTTTAAAAATACAATGTTTATTTTTAGCTGTAAACTTGGTCACTTAAACAAACGGCCCACTTTTGGAGCTTGTATCTAGAAGCTGATGAATTGCGTCTTTTCTTAGATTTCCACAAAGGATTCAACTCCGGAAGTTGTTGGTATGATCAGGGGAAAATGCCGGACTTTGGATTTCCTCCGTTTCTTGGAGACACACTTTTTTTTTGACTGACGGATTATTTGTAACCACTTGCACGCAGGATCTCGTGTTGACCCATTTTCACTGAACATGAAAGAATAGGGCGTTTTTCCAGGAAACACACCGGAAGTACTAACGTGTATTTTTAGCGCCGGCTTAACTCAGGTCCTTGGAGTATAAAACGCGTCTCTTCCGTCTTCCGTGAGACCACAAGACTGTGGAAGTGTGTGAGTTTGAGCTTACGGCGGCCCGGTGACAAACATGCCGTCTGACGTGGAGTACACCCCGATGGGAGAGGGACTGGGGATGCGGGACTACTGGCTATACGTGTGGCTGCGGAGAGTCGCGGTGGTGGCCGCTCATGTCACGGCCACTGGCATAACCCTCATCCTGTCCCTGCTGTCCAGACCCGGAACCAGTGAGTGGAGTCCCGGCTGCTCCAGAAACAGGTTACAGGTTTCATGATCGGGTTAAGTCTGAGTGAAGCTGCAGCAGAGATGACCGAGGTCAGGGGCGCTCTTAAAGCAGCTTTACCGAGGGCTGATGTGGTCATGAAGGCTTCTGGTTTGATTTTACTCATATCTTGATGAAGCACCTTATGGGTTATCACCAGTAATAGTAGTCCCTTTAATGAGCTGTTGTTTTTATAAGTCTGTGATTTATACATTTCATACATTAATGGTGCATTACGTTTGCCTTTTACTGGAAATTAGACCATTTAAGCTTTAATGCTGAACTGGTGATTTATGATCACCATAGGTTTGGACCCTGTCTTAGAGTGTAAACATTACTGGACAGATTATCTGTGATGTCACTCAGGTTTGCTAAAGAGGAGTTTTGAAATCTCTTTTTCATTGTATTGCACCTGTGATGGCGCAAATGGACACGACAAACAGGTTCAGGATGTAGAGTCCAGTCTAGTCAAGTCAAATTTATTTATAAAGCACATTTAAAAACAACCAAAGCTGACCACAGTGCTATACAGATAAGACGTATAATAACAATAAAACAGGACATAAGAAACCATGAAATGTTATATAAAACTATTATGGAATGCATCATCTACATCCAAGTCATTCATTAGCCCCTATGTTGTATGCACTTAGTTGGAAAAACTACTAGTCCAAGCAGTTCTGGACATTAAACTCTTCAAATTGTCAATCAAATTGAGCCATGGCTACTAGCTTAGTTGATCCATGCCAGAGGAACAGCTGGCAGAAGTTTACAGTGGAATATTCTGTTTGAGGTGTTGTTTCGGTGGCAATCAGAAATTACCACTGTGTTTAGCTGACATTAGGCTTGTATGAACTGCTGATATGCTTTGCTTTGTAGCAAGACAATGACTGATGGTGAAACAATATTGACTAGCCATTGGCTAAGCCTACGGCAAATGAAAAGACTATATCCCTGTGTTTCTTAAGCCAGGCTTTAAACATGTTGATTTCTGCTGTAAAGTTGGATATTTGGACTTTTGGAGCCAGCCTCCAGTGGTCAGTGGATGAACTACAATTTTTGTTAGTTCTGGGTTGGCTTCAACCTGAAATTTTGATGGTTGCTTTTTGAACTGAGCAGGTTGATGAGGATGGCAACAAATGTAAATTGTGTACTTGCTAGCGTTGTATTTCCTTCTATGTATTCCTTTCAACTCCTACAGAAACCTATGTTCCGCATATCTGCTGTGTGTGTAGTTGGTCCCTAGAAGCATAAATTACGCTAATTGCGTTGCATCAAAGTTAACTACATAGCAATGTGAGGAGAGAAAAAAAGCAAAATAAATTATGGACAGAATGTCATGAGCTTTTCCAAATGTTAAACTAACATTTGCCATTGCTATCCACTGTGAGCAATACTAATTCATAGCAGCATTGTACACAGTATTTAGCACATAGAAACAGCATATAGCAGCAAATCCACTGGGTTAAAAGTCAACAGTACTATGTGTATGTCTGATGTCTATAAAATAAAACAGAACTTTTATAAATGCCAAAGTTAGCTGACTTTGTAGTTTGGTTGCCTGAAATAACCCTCTTCTCACTATATAGTGCACTACTCTGTGTAGGAGACTATGATCTAAGTTCACCAGCAGAAGGAACTTTTGGACACTATTAGCGTTATTTTTGCTGTTACTGTTCATGGTGTCATTGGTGTCACACATGTAAAACATGACCAGTTATTGTGGCAACTGCTGGTTGTAAATTACTTTTTCTGATGCATTGTGGGATACATACGTTTTGGGAGTAGGCCAAAGCCTGGCCTCTAGGCTGCCATCTCCAGGGCAACTTCCCCATGAGCATCGCCTGATGGTGATTAGTAGATTGTGGGTATACAAATCTATTCGCCTGCTTCTCTGACGTCAGTGCTTGGACTTGTGTTTGTGTGCAAGTGTCTGGTTTAGGGCTCATTTTAATCCCATTTTTAAATGATAAAATTCTTTGTTTTATTATATCATTGACCTAGAATATTTGATTAATAAATGAATGACGTCTTGTAATATAAATGAACCTGTGTGCACCTCTGTACTTAAGGCTGAGTTTAGGATTTTCTCTCTGAAATTTCCTGGGTGGTGTTTCCACACCTCTATATAACCTCCATTCAACTTTCTGCAGGGCAACCCCTCCTGCTGCCATAAGGGGGTGTAATAACACTCATGACATATTCAGACATTATTACATAAAGCTGGGCACACTGTGTAGTCCACTATATAGTGAGTAGGGGTGATGCAGCTGTTGATGTAAGCACAAGTCATATTAGATTCTGACTCTGGCTTTCCAAGTTGAAATTTTGAGCTACACACGTGGACAAAATTGTTGGTACCCCTCAGTTAAAGAAGGAAAAACCCACAATTCTCACTGAAATCACTTGA
>JAOWBL010000003.1:11125290-11142638 GCA_028564865.1 Zenarchopterus dispar | reverse complement strand
TATGTGTACTCATGTGTGCCAGGGAAAATATCTTTATATTTCCATCTGAAGTAACAGATGGAGATATAAAGATGTAATGGTTTAGTGGTAGGTACAGAGCTGATGTATGTTACCTTGCAGTATCAGCGATTAGTGAACATCTTAAAGTATGCTAATTTACTAAAACCACTGTATATCATGCATTTTAATGCCAGTAATGGTTCGACCTTTCAAACCAAACGCAGTAAATACAAGTTTATGTGAGAGGGGTGTTGATATTTTCATCTAAATAACTGGGTAATCACATACAAACTAGTTTTAAGTTTCTTGAACCAAAATAATAGGGAATGTGATAAATTTAGTTTGAGGGTGTGCTTTTTGGTCAATTTTATCAATCTAGCATCACAGTTTACAGTACTACTGCATCATTGATGAACTGGCAATATATACAGTATAAATACCAGGGAATATAAATTAGGTGCTAGGGAAGATCTGTACTAGAGATGACTGCAGCCCAGCAGTAATAGTGGCAGAAAAGGACTTGCAAGGACATGCACATTAGTCTATTAATCCATGTCTTCTGTAAAGGTTTGACTCTGTGTCAGAAAGATCTGTCCACATTGTAGCCCTGCAAACACAGATTATATGATCACTGGGCATGCACTCGTGCACTTTAGCATAATGGAAGAAGCTCCACCGGGAGTAATCTTTGATTATAATGTCTTTCCTCCTGCACAATAAAGACTTTCCATGCATAACAGTTGATACCAAGGAAAACAAAATCAGCAGTGCTTGCTCTTCTGTTTTCAGATAACAGTTTATAAAGTGTTAAGGCACATTTTTAGTGATGATCACAGCCGTTCTTTTGACTGTACCAACTCACTGGTTCATTCAAAAGAATTGCCCAAAATACTGATACGCTGAATCTTTCAGTAGATGTTTGATGCTCCTACTATATATCTGACTCACCAGACTGTAACTTCCACCTGTGCTGTCACTTTGACAAACATACCAGAATCCTCTTATAAATGTCAACAATGTTGGGGATAAACACTGGTTTTGAATCATTTGACATCGCTCTTGGACTTGTTGAGTCTATTTCTGGCAGTTTAAGCCACTGACTGTCACTAGGGAATCAAGTTTGCTAAGTACTCGTGTGTTCAGCGAACGGGTCACTGACCCTGCAGCACATTCACTGTGAAAGGTGTGAGCTGGCCCCAGCAAGTGTTTGTTGTTGTTATTATTATTACTCTTTTCATGTTGCAGGCTTCATGGTGATGTGTAAAGTACAAAAGGTGGTGACATCAGTGAGTGCAGGACTTTCAAAAACTTTAAATTTTGCTTTACAAAAGAGCTGTCTGTGCTTGCCTCATTTGTGTCTGAGCTCAGCTGAGATTGCTGTTTCAACCATCCCAAGTTTCTCCAAACAAACAAAAAAGAAATGATCACAACTGTTTGCTCCTATAGATTGCTCTTTTATTTTGTCAGAGCTACTAAAATATTGGTTTGTCATGACTGAATATTAGATTTTTGTTTTAGTTTCCCGGTTGAACAAACTGTAGTGTGTATATATAAAGATTATATTAAATATGAACATTTAGCTTATTTGTTATTGGTGTCAGCGATACAGAAGCAGTGAATTATCAGTTTTGGCTTCACTTTTATTTCAGTCTGACGGACGCAATTATTGTTTTTCTTTTCTTTTCTTTTAACTGTTATAACCGTTGTTGCCTTTCTTCCTGCTAAAGCAGAATATGATTCACTCCAGTAAATCCAGTTATTTAAGTAACAACATTAAGTTTCTGTTTCATTTTACATTTGTGTGTCTTGTTGTAATAGTGAAACCTCAAGTTCCCTAAAAAAAATGCTATTTTCCCATTTTTCTTGTAAAATACCAGTTGAACCACTGGTTTTACAAAAATGTAATTCCAGCTAGTTCCAGAAGCAAAGCCAAGCTCAGTAAATGCCTTCTAGTGCCGTCATGTTTCATCTTCTAGTGAGGAAGATTTCTCTGCTGCAGAAAGATCCGAAGCATGGCAATAAATAAAGTTTGAGCAGATCAGATGGCAGAGCTTCTTTTTGAATCAGCTGTAACAAGAGGAATGGAGGAGTTTCAGTGCCGGTGACTCCCACGTTCACTGAGACCAACCAATGTAACAAAAAAGATCACTTGCAAATATTCAGAGCTGTTGCGCAACCTGTGAGGCAAAGAAACAGCAAAGGACGAAGAGCAAAAGCAGAGAAAGTATTTTCTGTTTTCAGTTATGGCAAAAGGTGGAAGTATTCCATTACTGCTCTTCTTTCTTTTGTTTTCAAAGTTATTAAAAATAAACCACGCATATAATTTAAAGATGAGAAAGCCATTGTCAAATAATCAGTTGCTTTGAACATCTTTGAATCACAGAAAAGCCTCGAGCATATGTTGAAACTGTAAATTTGTATCCTGCTGTGTTTTCCACAGGAGGTATCATTAATTTATATCTAGAGACACAGTGGTGTGTTTTAACATCAGATAATACATCTACATTCATTGACACATTAAGATAGTCATACTTTTCATTTAAATATGTTGTTTTAAGTTTAATTAACTGTTGTAGTGGACAGTTTTAGTAAAAATGTTGACATCCCTGCTGGGTATAAAGACCAGGATGGAAATCTTAGACATGCCATGTCTTATCATGCATGACTGTACATGCATTCTTGAAAACACAGACACACATCAATCTATGCAAAATGGTTTTTTTTAAAAAGGAATTGTCTAAATCTATAGCAACCACTCCACCCCCAACACACACATACACACACACAAACAAAGAGTATTTCATTCTCGGGATATGTGAGCTCCATTTGAAGCGCTGCATCCACATAGGGTCACATCCGCCTGGATACGTGAGCACCATGTTGAATTCATGACGGTTGTCATGGTGCCCACATAGCAACCGACTTTACATGCTGCCTCCGGTTGACTCAGAGAAACTGGGGGGATGTGAGGAAAGGAGCTGGGGAAGGGGGACAAGATGGGGAGAGGAGGGCAGGAGAGAAACGGGAGGATGGGGGAAATGCAGAGGGGAGGGCTGGGAAATGGAGAGGGGGTCTGTGTCAGTGTTTGAATTTTGAGAGTAAGACAACAGGATAGCTCTAAGGATGGAGTGAAGTAAAAAGACAGACAGATGAAGAAAAGGGCATCAGCTGTCCTATAAACCCTGGAGAAACTGGGGGGCAGGGTGGGGAGGCAGGAAAAGAAGAGCACAATCCCAGGGTTGACAAAAAAAAGTCTATGCTGTACATTTGTCTTCACAGTTTTCAAGAAGACAATGCAAGATTCAAAAAGTAGAGATGTTCAAAAAAGGAAATCCAGTGAGTGAATGCAACGAACGTTCTTCTGGAGCACACAGCCATTCGGTCTGTGACCGGCATCTGAGACTGTATTTTTCTTTAAGCAAGCTGACATTGAACTGAAACTGTCTCATTCTTCTAACACATGAGTCTCAATAACCCAAGTACTGATTTTAAATTTAGATAGACTAAATATAAGGCCAAAAATTGATTTTTTCTTTTCTTTTCATCAGCAAAGTGCACCATATATCACTTTGGCAAATAAGAAGCCATGTTCTGCTAATTCCATCCCCTCAGCCAGTCGTGAGAGCATGTGCAGAGTATTTCATGGGTAATTGATGTGCTGAGTCTCATTTTGGGAGCTGAATCAAACGACAGGGGCTCCTTTGCATCACCTGAAAAAGATAAACAAATGCAAATGAAAAATGTGAGGAAAATCAGAGATGAACATAGACACATTTTGTCAGAGGTTCTTCTACATGCAACAGACATGAATTGATGCAAATATGTAAAACCAGACCAAGAAAGGGTACACGTGAAGTGGCTCTCGCACAGAGACAGAGTCACGTATACATGAATATTTCAGCTTGCTCCAAAACGTGCAAACCAACCATGGCCCATCCCCCCACCCACGACCATCCAACCTTCAGCCAAAGCCTGGGTAGCAGCGCAAGGAATAAGCCATAAATGATGAAGAAAGAGCAGGAATGAGGGAGGAAAGGGAGAACTAGAGGGAAGTTGGAGGGTCTGACATGCTGGAAAAACATCATCCGTAATGGGGAGAGAGGGTGGAAGAGGACATGGAGGAAAATACAGACTTCAGAGTGGAGTGACAGCCCTGACATGTTGCTGAGGATAGTGGGGAAAATGGCAAATACTGAGTTCTGCTGCAGCTGCTCTCTCTTTAAATACAATCTCATTTTTAAAGGGGTTTCTTGCTGGTCAGCTGAGCAGTTAGATAAAAAGTCAAGGCCATTGTATCATGATTACACTCCCATACGAACAAGCAGCCAAAGGCATTGTTTTCTCATTGCATATTTAACCTTTGGGTTTAGGACCAATCTGACTTCCTCTCATTGATGTTGCCATACTCTCACATTTCTGCAAAAATGAGTACAACTATGAAAAGCTTACACAATTTAAGAGAGAAAAAGGCTCTTACATCTAACCTGGAATCTAAATGTCTTACATGGGAGACAGTTTTGCAATTTGCAAGTCAAGAAACACCTAGATTGATATCAAGGATATGTCAGGCCCTTTTCACATCACGTGTGAAAATTATGGAAGACTATGAGTTTAAACAAATTTTGTTACATAATATTCAGAAAAAGGTTCCCATTTTCTAACTTCTCTTGGTGTTAAATAGCAGCTAGGTTTCAAACCAAAGAGAGAAATGATGACAAATGTTCAAGTCCTGTGGGAGAACATTTTTTCCACAACACCTTGATTTTCTTTCATAGAAATGTTTTTTAAAGTGGAGCTTTCTTTTTTAACCTGATGGTAAGACCAAAGCTTCACACAGTAGTGCTGGCCTCAGTTTTCCTGTTGCTGCTGGTGGTTTGTTGTGTCACCACATCTGCAGGAGGGTGATGCTATCCCAGCTTCGGGTGGTGGAGGCTTCTCCAAGTCCAGCTGGTCCCTGCCTGCCCAATAACTGTGGTCGAAAACTGTGTTGTTTTTGTTGTTGTTGTTTTCTTTTGTTTTGGGGTTTTTTGATCAAGGATTAAAAACTACTGATTCACCTGCTGGCATATGCCTCTCCAGTAATGACAAGTTGAACGTTATGGCACTACGGTATGATCTGGGTGCTTGAGTAGTGACACTAGCAAAACTGAGCCATTAAAAGTGTCAAATTTGCTCAAATAAATAAAATAATACCTCTGAACCTGAATAATAGTGCCACTGAATCAAGGTTTAGAAGCAGGATACTTTGTCATTCAAGGCATGGGCAACTAAGAATAATTTAGTAAAAACTTACAGCATGCGCCCCTTTCTTTGAAATGTAACAGGATCCATTACCAAAACCATTTCTTGGCAAATTTCCCTCAGCAAGTGGGATACTTAATTTGAACTGGAGGAAGAGTGTAGGACTACATGTGTGGGTGTTTATGATGCAAGACTGTGAAAGCATGTGACTCGATGGGCTACATATTAAAACTGAACAGACGCTTTAGCAAACGCAATAAAAAGTGGCAATTAAAGGACACAAATTGGAGTCAGAAGGATGTCAGTGAGCTTGAGACGTGAATGGACTGGCTTGTGTTTTGTTCGCTGGCTTTTAACGCAGCTGAGACTCAGATTGAGCACAGCCACTAACAAAAATGTGTGGAGTGTGTTTAGGAAACAGGACATGAAAATATACACACATGCACACACTCTTCCGCTCCCTGAAGGGGTCAGCGCGCCTTCCTGTGGGATGCTCAGCAGGCGGAGGAGACGGTCAGAGTTCGAGAGGAAGTGGAGCTGCATACGCTCTGTCTCCCCCTCCATCTTTTTACAGTAGACATGGCAACCAAAACATCTCATTCTCACACGCTCACATGTGCCAGTGAACCCACACCTCACTCCCTGTTGCACCGGTGTTAATCTCGCTCCGTTTGCACTCAACCGAGATAAAGGCATCATTAGCAGACATTAACATGTCTCTATTATCATTCCCTCATCGTCCCACAATGTTCATTGTACTTGTGCTTATCCTACAGCATATTCCAAGGTGTGTGTGCATGTGTTTGAAGAGAAGGAGCTGTGAATGAGGATGAGGGATAAGTATGGTCTTTTCAACAAATTAAGTCTATCACAGAGGTGTTTGTGGAAGCCAACACAGCCATTAACACATCAACCAATGGATTTCACAGCTAGAAATACTATTAATTATTCCCGTCATGCTGTTGGGTTTTGTTGAACTAAATATTGCTGAGTGAATGTTCTGTGTTGATATTAGTTAAGCAGTTCTTTTATTTTTTTTCTAACTGAACCATAGAAAAAAAAGCTTATTTTGTCATTTCTGACCCACTTTGACCAATTCCTACCCACCTGTTTAACTGTGTGTAAAAAGATTTTCTTTAGGCCTTTTACAATATTCTTTAACTGGATCAGAATTGTTGTCAATTGCTTTTAACCTCCTAAGACCTGACATACATATATCTGGACATCACACACTTAGTTGCCTATGTCATAATATCTATTTTCCTAACTGGGGCCCAAAGCAACAAGAAAGAAAATTGCACCAGGTCTTAGGGGGTTAAGAGAGAACTGGGAAGAATTTGGTTCACAACCTTTCATTATGTGTTTTCTCAGGAAAAATGTAGATACAAGAAGATCATGATTTTCCAACCACAAATGTAATAATGGAAACTTTGTTGTTGGGGCTGAATGTTGAAGATGTCGGATCTTGGCCCAAAGGCAGAAGTGGCTTGACATGAGGACCCAGCTGCTCCAAGCTGCTGCAAGAGGTAACAACCCAAAAGGTCACCTGCCTGTCCTCCTGTTAGCCCTGGTTAACATCCTTTGACTGGCAGGTCAGCAGAAGCTGTTTCTGGCTGCTCAGCCAAGCTGCACCCATGGGCCCTTCCAGACACCCATAACCAATCGCAGCAGTCTGTTTGTACAACTAACAGCTCAACAAGCCTTATTATCTTATTTCTAGCTCACCCCACCACAGTTAAGGATGTGAAACCTATCTATGGAAGCCTTTTATAACAGAATATAAATGCAAAGTTGGGCATTTTAACATGGATGCAATTGGAACCAGCCCCTGGTGATCAGTTGAGAAAGTGTACTTTTCCATACTTCATGGGAGCGCATCAGTTTAGCAAGCTGGATGTTGCTCGTTTGATGCATACACAGGTAACATCAACTTCAGTAACAAGAGTGATGAATCATGAAAAGATTCGAGGCATGGCAACAACAATTCTTTTATAGCCCCAGCAATATTAACTCACAATAGACAGTATTCATTTTCAGATGCACATTTCTTAACATTATAAACAAGTCATGGAAACACCAACATTCAAAAATAAATCCTTACTTTTGCAAAAAAAAAAAAAAAATTCACTTGAAGTGGGTTTTTGTCTTGTTTAAATAAAAAAGAGAGAGTTTATGTGGTATTGGACTATTAGATAGTCACTAACTGGTTGGTTGAATTACAAGACACATGTGTTATATGAATAGTTACAAGTTTAATAACCTGAGTGCTTTAATCTGCCAAATCTAGCAATTACTAGGTTATTTGGAGCCATGTGATAGTAGTCTAAACAACTACCTGCTAATGATATCACATAGCCTAGTTTTAATCTCCAAATCAGGAAGTAAAAACCAACTCTGTGTAATGGCTATAAAGTGTTATTTCAAATGGCGTCCTTAATGACTAAGGAACTGAAACACAGCTAATGTCCTGATACCAGAACAGAAGCTCAGCAGTGGAAACAGTTTGGAAACATTAACTTTCGATAGTCGCCTTTGATATCTGTTTGTTATGTTGAGTACTCACTGAACACTGTTAAAGTGTAGCTTTAGAACAGGCAGAAGTGGCAGTGTTATCATCCTGTATTTTGCACAACGATGCCACCTGTAAAGCCACCTGTAAAGCCACCTGTAAGGATCCCTCATTTCACACCTGTAAGTCCATGTGTAAGGCCAATATTAAAGTAATATTACATTCACTTAATGTATAAGACTTTTGGGCAACTTTGTATCTGTCCATTCAACATGAAAGTGCCAGAAAATGATTAGCTTAGCAGAAATACTGGAAACAGCTTTAAACAACCCACACTTTCTCATTCTCAGGATGCCAAACACGGCTGTCAAAGTATTTGATGGCTGACCTACACAGGGTTTCCTTTGGCATTGATGCTTGGACGTCCCAGCTGTGGTAACATAAGCCACCAACAGCATATGGTCATACTTCATTTGGGAGTGTTTAGCTATGAACAAAAGGCAAGGTCTTCAGATTAAACAGTCCTAAACTCCAGATCAGTCTGGGGCAGCTGTGTACAAGCATGTTTTCATTTCCTTGATTCCTGTTTTGTTCTGACTTACAGTTTGTCTTTGGTTTCACTCACTACAACTAGTTGATCAGCAAAATGTCAAATTTTTCTTTTTCTTTTTCTTTTGGATGTTACTGTGTCCTTGGTTTCCACTGCACCGCTGATTCCTGACTCACATTAAACATAATGATATGATAATGGCTGTGTTGAAAAGAAAACAAGCACTTTTTTTTTTTAATTACATTGTTGCTTTAATATCAGGAGAATTTATCAGTAAAGTTGTGGATTTGCATTTGAAGCAACAAAATTCCTCACAAAGCTGGAACACCCAAAATCCTTTCATTGAAGATCCTTTTTCTCTGTGTGATCTTCTGTTTATCTCTGGGTCCTCGCTCCCTTTCCTTATATCTGCCTCTCCATCCTTCTTTTGTCTGGAGTATTGACTCATTGTATAGTCTGTTTACTGAGCAAGCAAACAGTGAAATGAATGTGCAGGTCACTGTCAGGGTCACTTTCTGTGCATCTTCTCTCCTCCCACTAAGCACCTCCATTTGGCCCCCTCGCTCTTGTCCCTTCCCCCCAGCACCCTGATTATGTACTGGTAATGAGAGGTCTAGACATACTTGATCAGGATTAAGGCCCGGGAAGGCAGGCAGGCAAGCAGTACTAGGTCAGGCAGGGAGAGGCATTTGTAGCTTGGACACACACACTCCTGTGGGCTTGGGATGGGCATCAAAAGTCCAAGCCAGAGATTTTTGAGTAATTTTAAATGATCATTAAGAGAGAGAGGAACTCAGAGGAGGAGTGGGTAAACAAATGTAGCTGCCATTTAATTTCTGCATTTGGCAAACAGAGTGTACTAAACTTTTGTGCTAAAGTGGAGTTGTTTAATGGAAAATTATTGAAAATGTCGTGCAATTTTTATTTCCAATTTATACAACAAAATATTGTAATAGAATGAAAGTTGCCATTTATGCCATAGTAAAGTGTAACGGAGGTAACCCTGCTTTTACAAAGTCAGAAGTCAAAAACCATTACTGAGAATAATGTCAGGTCTGACCCGACTGTTTTCCAGTTAAAAAGTTGAAAAAAATATCACTCCTGCAGGACAGTCACACCAAACTGTTTGATAAAACATGTTGACTGCACCTGAATCTCCTTGTTGTTGGCTAGCAATCACCACTGCAAGCAAAGCTAAGTCATTATGACTATGTCATCAGTGGTAGCTCAAACAGAGCAGCTACACATCCACAAATAAAAAGATGCTGGACTCAACATCAAGTCACGCTGGGTTTTTCTGAGTGGAAATTTTAGCATCAGGGGACATTCCAGATAAAACTTCTAACTAGGAACTTCAAAATACCAACTTCTGTGTACAGATGAAATGCCCTATGAGGAGAGTACATGCAATTAAAAAAAAGGGAAAAAAACTTTTATATCCAGTAGTTTTGGGGTGAAAATGGATACAAAACACTGGCTTTAAAACTAACAGGACTTGATGTTTGTTTGCTTCAGATGCTTTTCAAGATTGATGTTATTTTCACACAGATCAGATGGAAAGACATTTATAGATCCGTGTTAGCTGATCTAGAGGCTTGAAATAACCCACATTAGTTCATAACTGCCCATCTGTGCAGATGATCTCGGTCTCAGTGAAAAATTTGGCGTCTAGTTCAGACCCTAGCCCACCTCTTCAGCCACCTTTCAGCCAAACATGATCCCTCAAGCAAATGAATGGCTGCAAAACATGTGAAATAAGAAGAAGGTTAATACCTCTAGTAATTAAGGCATTCATTTCTTTTTTTTCCAAGAAACTGATCTGCTTTAAATAACGATGAAAGGCAGTCATCTGTTCTTCATTTGTTCTCTGTTTTTGAAGAACTGCTTTGACACTTTAACCCTCCCATCTTTCTGTTTATTGACTCTTGTCTTTTCAGGTGCACACAGATGCCTGTTGCAGATGCCAACTGTTGATGTAGGTGGCTTTCCGACCAGCAGGAATTCTTTTGCAGAAGAGACAACACATTGCCAGCCGCTAAATCCCATCCTCCCAGATGGATCTGATTCCTGGACGCGCCTAAACATCCAAGACAGGGCAGTGACCCTGGCAAAGGGAATGTCCGGCTGGATCACCCAGTAAAAATATGTGAACTGACTGAGAAAACAGCTCTGAGCAAAAGGATAACTCTGAATAAAATCCACATCACCTTGTTCTTGGCACTGGCCTGGTCCAGAGAGAAAACATTTCCTTGAACTGAATGAACAGTGTATACTCTGAGAAAACTTTGAAGAAAACACTGAGGTTCCAGCCACGAAAATGTCAACACGCTGCCTCTGAGTGGGATATCTGAGCCACAAGAGTTACAGGGTAAGAGGCCATGGTTTACTTAAGGAATGCCTGATGCTTCGCAAACATTTCTGCGACTGCCACACACACAGAAGTAACATACAAAGCCACAAGATTAGAAAATACATTTAGAACAGTAAAGCTTTAACCTGTCAGTTTCAATAGGGCTGGTTTCATCAATATTATATTTTCCCTTCATCTGTATAACCTCAACATACGGGTCAGGGTTGCTACAGTTGTACATTTATTGGAATGATATATTTACACTTAAGATCATTTTGAATAAAAAAGTTACTGCAACAAAGCACATGGACGTGAAAAGCAGAAATATACTGACGAGAAAAATGAGGAACCTCTAACCAAAGGACATAATATTATTCAACAGACAGTTGGTGACATACTCGGCTTAAGTTACATTTTGCCAATGGCAATGTAATTAAAATAGGAAGTGCCATGGTGATGAAAAATTATGAGGGAAATCCATTGATGTGATAGGATTTATCATCATGAGCTCAATCCAATTACCACACATGCTCAGAGTGGGCTAAGCCACGGCCCCAGTCAGCCAGCAGAGTTTGACATGTCGAGAATGCTGAATGTGAGGGACAAATCTCATGAACTGATGCTGGGATGAACATCACTGACCACCCATTCATTTCTGCACAATATTACACACGACCTAGAAGAGGTATTGGGTTAAAAAAAAACAAAACAAAACACTTTACATCTGAATTCTTGTTTTCTAAGATTCCAAATCATTTCTCAGTAGGCAGGTTTCATTTAGCGAGGTTCTGCAGTAAAACTTAGGATTGTGGAGCTGTAAAGGGCCAACATACACCTCTAAACAAGCTAAACAAGTTCCTCTCCTCCCTACAGCATGCTCAATCAGCACCCTCGATTTAGGCGATGAAGTACCTCAGCCAAGGCAGGGACTTGTCTTGGCCAGTAGATGTTCCTATAAAGTTCTTGATCCAAGTCATTCCACACTAGACTCTCAATGGAAACCCAAGTGACTATCTGGACACTGTTTCTTATGCAGTTGTTGAAGGGACTTTTTAGCTTTTTAAAACAACAGGGGTTGTGCCATTTTCACCCAAAAAACCCACCTTTCTTAAACTGCTATTGTTCCTCTTTAGTAATCCACACTAACCAAGCAGAAGCCACTTACCACCACGTCAGCATGTAATTACACACCAGCATGCTGGTTTCTCCCTCCAAGGGCGGAACAGAGAAAAATGAAAATTTCTCTTTAAAGTCATGCACATACAGAATAAAAAGTAACAACGACGCTTAAGTCCCATCTTTAAAATGTGCTGTATGCATGTAGTTTGCTTTTAGAGTCTGTAATCAATATAGAGTGGCAAGAACTTTAGCAAGAAACTCTACCAGTCCTGTCTACTGTGAAGACAAATGTCTCGATATACTGGTAATTCAAATTGTAAAGTGTTCTGGGGGAAGAGGAGTCAGATGTGAGTAATTTAATATGCAAGGTTTGCTAAATGTATGGGAGAGCACCAAGGCTTCACGGCAAGAAATGTTCATTGTTCAAATCTCAGCTGGGTTTTTTTTGTGTGGAGTTTGTATGTTTTCCCAAAGTCTGTGTGGGTTTTTTCTGTGTAGTCTAGTTGTTTTCCCCACAGACCTAACAAATATGTATGTTTTGTTTAATCCTTTTTCTTCCTCTTTTTCTTTGGGAGTTTCCCTTTAGAGAGTAGTTTGAGAGAAAGTGTGCTTTTTTTTTTACAAGAGCATATTATTGTAAACATATATCGTTGAACACCACAGCTGACTATCTGTTCCCATTTTACTTTGACTCCTACATCTTCCTCTGTCATGACAACCTTTTTCACCACCCCCAGAGATCTCCTCTTTTTTTCTTCCACTTGCACCCTACTCTCACTCCAGATTACAATGTCATCTGCAAACATATTTGTTCACCAGCTTTTGTCACCATCCATCATGAAAACAACAAGGAGGGGCTCAGGGCCAATTCTTGATGCAGTCCCACTTCCACCTGAAACCCACATATTACTCTTATCCATGTTGGTTCAGTTCAGTGTTTCTCAATTCCGGTCATCGTGGGCCGCTGTCCTGCATGTTTTAGATGTTGTCCTGCTTCTTCACACCATGACACAAGTGGCTGTGTCATTGACAGACTTGTTCAGACATTGATGACAACCTGTTAATGAGAATCAGGTGTACTGAAGCAGGGAAACATCTAAAACATGCAGGACAGAGGCCCACAGGGACCGCGGGAGTGGAATTGAGAAACACTAGTTTAGCTGGTGATTCTGAATAATTGTCAAAGGGTGGTAGTGTGAGGCTGGGATAGTGCCAGGCATTGTAAATAGTCAGGGTTTAGCCCAGTGTGTAAGATGGCATTGCAAGGGGAGTTTGGGGGCATTCTTGGTCTGAAGATATTTTTGAAAAATAAACCTTTAAACAATGACCTCAGGTGACTTTTCTGGTAAATAATAGAAATTTGAGACTTGAAACACTTATGTGATCATTTCAGTCATTTAGATGAAAATGTCTTTTGATCATATAAATGAATTTTTTTTTTAAATAATGTTTGCATTCTAGAAGTTGCGATGAATCACATTCATATATTGATTATTTTATATTCTTGATTAAAAAAATAATGACTTATACTATTATATATTTGTATTAAGCAAAAACTAGTAGCTTCTCAAGAGATGGCAACCCTTATGTAAAAGAGCTATAGTATTTCTATTGTAATTTATAATACATCTGTGATGTTTTGTAGGCCTAATACCTTCATAGCTTTATCCCTCCCCTGCAGTCTTGTGGCGGCCACTTCTGTAGTCATCCCAGATTACATGATTCCCATTGTTGGCTACAGTAGTAGCCTATCATAATTTCCTTTTATTTTTCCCAAAACGCAATAAAATTCCTATAGTTCTACTTTGTAAGGAAGTCTGAACACAGACAAAAAAAAAATCAGGATTTTGTCAGGATTACAGGATTAAGAATTACAATTATTATAGCTTTTTAGAAAGAAAAAAGAGCCTAGTTGCACTCGTAGTTAATGAACACCAAGCACTCTGTTTCCCATTTATTTGTCTTTTTCTGTTTTCAAACTGAAGAAGCTTTGTTGCTGCTGATGGATAACTTAAACTTTAGACAACTGATTTTAATTTTAAAATAAAGATTAAAAAAAAGAAAAATCAATGTAAGACTTAACGTCTTTGCTTTCAAGCTTCGGTGTTCTTTACTCACACATGGACTTGAATAGCAACTGAAATTACTGTTCATTTATAATTAATCATTTTGAACTGAATTTGAATTAAAATTTAAATTGAGTTGAAATGTGGGATAGCTAAAGAGCCACTGCCTTACAGTCTGTGCTATGTAACAAGGACACGTGGGCTTTAAATTCTGATTGCATGTTCCCCACTGTGCTGCGAGATGTCTTCCGAGTGAAGTCGCTTGATCCCATCCAAAATGCACAAGTCTCTGCAGCTTAATTTATCCTCACACTCTCACATGCAGAATATTGTCTATATGATCAAAGGAGAGCCTGGAGTCAGTAACTACAGTGTCACACTCAAACGCACGAGCGCTATAAATCAAAAGCACCTGTGCTAGCATGCAGGACGACGGGAGGTCTCCTTCAGTAGTTTCTCTAACATTCATGTGGGCCTGAATTTGGGCTCTACTCATTCTCCATCTCTCCATCTCTCTTCTTCCACTGCTGTTTCCACCCCCTCACCCTCATGTCCTCTGCCTTGCTTCTCCTTTTCTTAATCTGCCACCCCTCCCTTTATCCCACTGCTTCCTTCCCACACTCATAATTTAGATTCCTCTCTTTCGAACATGCATACTGTAAATTTCTCATCATGTCCTGCTCCTTGCAGCCTTCAATTATGTCTGCATTGCCTTTTTTTTTCTTTCTTTTTACATCTGTAGCCGATAGTTTTGCCATTTCGGGCGGGACTTGACAGCGTCTCTTCCTGGTATGATTTACATATGGGGGGGCTTCGCAGTGTGGTCCTAATTGGCTGTCTGGCCTGAATTCATTGTGCTAATTGCTTGTCAGTGAAAGTGTCAATACAGGGACTGACCAGCTCAGCCCCATGGGAGGGCCTTATCACCTTAGCTGTCAATCAATGCATCCAACAAAAAATGTTCTGATTGAAATCTTTTTCAGCAATAAGAGCTGAAAATAACTAAAATGGTAAAAAAAAAATATTCTTGAGCATCACAGATTTATACCTGAAATCATTTGTTTTTGAAAAGGAAATATTTATATGTTGCAACATCCAAGAAATGAATCCTTTTGGAACCAGTAATATGACTGTCTTCAGCAACCCACTCAGTGTTGCACAGGGTTAAAAAGATTTTAAAAAGTAAAAATAAAATCAACACAAAACTTTGCAGATTACCCAGCCGACAAAGATCCAAACCAACATCTTCTAGCATCTGGCGCAGCAGTGGACACATCTGCACTTTCAGCAGCTATTAGACCCAGCCCTAGGAGTGTCCTACCTGAGTTCATAGATGCTCTTGCAAAAACTGACAGTGTGATTTATCATCATTACTAAAATGAACCTGCAACATATCTTTGCTTTATAATGGCAAAAGATATAGTGCAGACTAATGTAATGAACAATGACAGTGACTGATGAATCCAAGTAACACAAAACACATTTCCCAGCTATAAACTTGACACGCTCAAGATTTTATTAGAATTTCTTAGAATTATTTCTAGTGAGTGGATTAAATCATTTACATATGTAAATTGATTTTCATATTGCAAGTCATCCAGTTCTTTCCTTGTTTGTCAATCTTTAATTTGGGATTATCAGCAGAATTTAAATGTCGACTGTCTTAAAAACTCTAAATCTACATTTAACTATTGTCAAAAATGCGGGACTCTCCTGACTGAGACAAGGTTATCACCAATATTACAACTCCTATTCTAAATGGCTGGGATTTTGTGTCAAATGTTATTAACAAAATGAATGCACCAATTTTTTTATTGACAATATTTTCATAATTCACAATCAATTCAAAACAGAACATAGAAAACATATTCAATGTTGAAAGTAAGACATTATACAATTTCTTGAAAAAATTGGCTCATTTTGAGTTTAATGGCAAAAGATGTGGGTAACAAAAGGCTGTAAAAGTAAATTGTAGTGAAAAAAATAGCAGGAGGAAAAATAACTAAATAGGCTAAGCAGCAACAGACCAATGACATGATTGGGTATAAAAGGAGCATGTCAGAAAGGCAGAGTCTCTCTGAAGTGTAAATGCGCAGTTTTTTTTTTGTTTTGTTTTTTTTGTTTTGTTTTTTTTTTTTTTTGGGGGGGGGGGGGGGGGGGGGGGGGGGGCTTATTATAACCTTTATTTTACCAGGTAAATCCCATTGACAATAAACAACCATTTAAGAGCATACAATAAAGAACACAAAATATCACGTTTCCAAAAGGGCAAAAGAATAGTCAGTCCAGCGTTACCTGGACAAGCAGTTATCAACACCTATTGATTTAGTCTCCAAGTTCTTTAAAGGCAGATTTCCACTAGTGGGAGTTCTGGGTAGATTTTTTGGGGTCGAGCTATTTACATGTGTCTCCATTACCAGGAACAGCCCTGTAAAAGTGGCCTTCAGGTACTTTTATGGGGTGAAAAACATGCCTGTAGTGGGAGAGGTATTCAGGCTGGCCAACAGGAACCTCCTGGCAGGGGATTTCTGCTAATCAAGATTTCTAAATTAAATAAATAAATAAACAGATATTGTGACCACAACTCATTTGAATCATTTGGAACAGAGACACTTTTGATAAATGAGTACATTTGATGAAGTTGGCGATTACAAGAAAAAAAAAAAGATAGATGGGCCAGCAAACTGGTTCAGGTCTTGTTAGCATGTTATGTAAATGTAGAGCTCCGACGGGACTGTTTTTTTTTTTTGTTTGTTTTTATCTCAATCACTACAACCACGACATATGTTTTTTTTTTTAAACAAGTAAAAATGAAAGCAGCATCCATTGTTTACATATTTCTTTTTCTCTTTCTGCTTTTGCTCCTACAGTGTCCAAAGAGAGTAAGGACTGTTAATGCATATACAGCAGGTCACCATAGTCAGTCAAAGGAAGGAAAGTAGTTTCAACCAGCTTTTTTCTAGCAAAATAGGGGAAACAAGATTTATTCCTATTCAGCCTGTTCAGACAACCCAATATTTATAAGCTTTTGCTTTAGGATGTGATGATCTGCAAATTGTGAAACAATTGTGGAATGATGTATAAAATAAAATGTATAAAATTGTGAAGCCTTTGTGTATGTTATATATTAGATATACAAAGCCATGTCTCTAGTTTGACTGTTTAATCTGACTCTTTTACTCTGTTACAGTGAGTGGAGTTCATGTCCACTTTCATCTTGTCACCATTAGGTCATCCATGGGACATGTACAAATAGTGTAGACCAGTTTCAGTCCCACTGGAATGGCTATGTGCAGAAATTAGCTCTACTTCAACCACATTATCTTGGTGTGTTAGACCGACTACTAAAAGTTAAATTCAATTCGATTCAATTTAAGAGCAAGATATGCTTTAAACTGCCTTTTTTAGGGACAGCATTATATGTCTCAGCAAGAGAAAGTTAAAACACGTACTGCATCAATTATAAAAGCATGGTCTGGATGGTGAAATTGCCTGCCTTCAGTGCAGTCCTTT
>JAOWBL010000003.1:11112102-11125190 GCA_028564865.1 Zenarchopterus dispar | reverse complement strand
AAGTTAAAACACGTACTGCATCAATTATAAAAGCATGGTCTGGATGGTGAAATTGCCTGCCTTCAGTGCAGTCCTTTAACATGTAAATACATCTGAATTGAACTGAACTGAAATTCAAAACTCTAGCAATTGGTCTCCTTAACTCTTGAGTGTACATGGACAGTTGTTAAAGGCTGCAATAGGTGAGAAGAGGACACTGGTTTATTTCATTATGTTGCCTTTGATTTAAATCATCTAATCTCTCCCAAGACCCAAGCTCTCATTTGTTCTTTTTTTGTTATTTGGTCTCACTGGGAGCTAATAAGTGGTAAATATCGACCTTTGACAAACGGATGGAGGCGTGCTACTGCTATCACATTTTGATTACCTTATTTTTTTCCTTAGGATCATACATTTCCTCAGTTTAAACGTTTGACATGTTTCTATGTTGGGTTGTACCTAAACTATGGGTTTACGAGATTTGCAAACCATTGAATTCTGTTTTTATGTTACACAGGAGCCAAACTTTTTTGAGATTGGGTTTTACAATTTAATGATAACAGTCAAATCTTGTAAAATCAGAAATATTAAAGTTTCAACGTGTTGAGTGCAGTCTGCAAAACTTGCCTGTGATTCCAGGAATGTGTATCAGTGAATCTTGTAACAATTGCGTAGTGAGCTGTCTCATACTGTGGAATAATCAATGCTGGGAGGTATCCGTCCTGATGGGTCGTTTACTTTGCAGTCAAAAAAAGCAAGTCATTAACATTCTCCTCATTGTTGTGAGTCCGTTCTCAGACGCTGGGCTGCATCTCAATGAGCTTCTCATTGAGACAGACAGGGAGTCAATTAGCTTATCTGGCCATTGGCAATATCTGCCTTGATGCTGTTGTTGTTGTTATTGTTGTCCCCATGGAGGGATGCCAAAGGCTCTGTACACATAAACTCAGAAACCCCACACAAATGCATTCCATACTCAACCCACCTCCATACAAATTCCCCCGGGCTTTAATTGAGATCAGGAAAACCCCCAAACGGATATACAAGACCTATTGATTCAGTGTAACTTGACTCAGTGGGTGCCATAATGACATTATAGAACAGGACCAGTGAGAGTGTTTGTGTGTAGCATCCATGTGTGCTCATGCTCTCGCTGTATTGAATGATGACACATTATTCAGCTGTGCCAGGGGGATTTAGCTGATTAGAAAGTGATATAGAATGAGGAAAGCCAGATGAAGTGAGATGGAGCAAAGTGCCAGCAAAAGAGGGAGGTAGCGTGTGTGCGCGCTGTGGATGAGAAGGTGGCGGCGTGAAAGGAAAAGTAAATTGCTCTAGTCTCATGTGGATTTTTCACGGGCACACATCCACAAATACTGCCTATCTGTGGAAGACTCCCAAGCAATCAATGAGGCATCGGGGTAATGTTTTAGTGGCTGATCAAAAGCAATGAAAGACGAGTGAAGGAGAGACTATTCATTGCTGTCTTCGCTGATAAAGTCTCTAGCTGAATTCCAAGCATGCCCCAAACATTCCTGACTTTGACTACAGATTTGGAAATGCTAATCAGCCATCTGTTGATCGCAGACAGCAGATCAAGGCTGTTCCCTGACCTCTTATGGATGCATTTCAAAAAATAGAAGCTAATTTAAAAATCTTTTGCTTGGTTTCACTGTCGGAAATTCAGAACACAGATATTCTGGTATATACAGCAGCAGCAGCACATTGCACAGATTACAAAAAGAAGGGAAAATACTGTATTAATCCCCAAGGAGAAATTAATTCATTATATATGAATACTGTAGATATATGAAATAAAGGCAGTTTCGTGCACATACAGTGATGATAAATTTTTGAACTGCTAGTGGCAAATGTCTTATGCTGATATTCAGTATCATTTATGGTGACAACTTTACTGCAAACACATTTACACTGTCAGATTTTATTCATGGCTAGAAAAAAGGGAAATCTACTGCAGCATTAAGATAACAGCTTGCTGACTTACAGCTCTAAAATATCAATAAAACACATTTATATGTATTTATGTGCAATCCAATGTGCTAAATTCTGCTTAAGGCCTTAAAAGAAAAAAAAAAAAAACTGAAGATATACTGTGTGAAACAATTATACTGTATATTACCAGAATGTAGATTTTCACAGCACAACCACAAACACGAAAGTGTTGGGACAGCACTGCAAAAGTTAAAGGATAAAATAAAATAAAATCCTAGACTCATGTATTTATTTAGTTACAGCAGACAGTTTGACAAAGAAGATTCAAGAAGTTTTCAAGATAATTTTTTTTCAAGATTTTCAATTATAACAAATGAAAAAACTGAAGTACTGGCAATTTATAGCTACAGGTGAGGTAAAATAAATTAACTAATTATTTTTTTCTTCAAAATGTCATTTCAGACACATGATGTTAACAAACGGTTGTAATGATGATTTGGTACAAAAGCAGTCTCCCTGAAAGGCTGAGTCCTTGAGGATCAGCAAATATTTTTCTCATGCATTTGCCAATTAATGCATAAAGAAATATTTAAAAATCAATATTGCTCAACAGAAGATCAGATGAGATTTACAGTCGTCTCTGTTTACAGCACATAACATAAACAACAATAAACAATTAGAGGAATGAGGACTAATTTCGGTGTATAAAGAGCAAGGGTGAAAAACTTTAGCCACACACTCATGACCTCTGACCCCTCAGGTGATGTTGCATCAAGAAGCATCATCAATAATAGCTGATGAAACCACATGAGCAAGAGGTGTCAGGCTGCCTTTAAAAGTCCTGGAAAGTCCACTTTATCTGTCTTATACACTCCATATTTTTTTGTCAAGTGGAAATGGGTCTGGGTTCTTATGGGTTAAATTTCCATTTTGTAAGGGTCTTTCATGTCCTTTTAGCCATTGCATTATTGTTTTGTTTTTGTTATTCATTTCTAATAGATGCTAATCAACCCAGAGTGTTTTCTGCTTATGTGGAAAGGATAATACTTTAAACTGAACTGAACTGAATTGAATTGAATTGAATTGAATTGAATTGAATTGAATTGAATTGAATTGAATTGAATTGAATTGAATTGAATTAAATTGAATTGAACTGATTGGGGTTTCCTCACAGCTGAAAAGTTCCTGGTCTAAATCCTGATTGGGGCCTTTCTGGATTTGCACGTGCTCCCTCTGGCGTCCTTCCACAGTTCAAAAACATACATTTTAATCTAACTGATGATTCCACATTATCCAAAGGAATGTGAGTATGTGTGGTTCTTTGTCTACATGTGTCTCTGTCATGCATTGGCAACCTGTCACAGATGTTCCTCCAAACTTTTGCCTAAAGAGTGCTGGGATGGGCTCTAGCTGATCCCGTGATCCTGAATAGGAAGGATTTGATATAAAGACTGATAAACTGCATTGAAACCTTTGTCAAACAGTATATCACAGAGTCACATTCATACATGCTACAACAAACTACTGTTCAAAGAGAAAGAGTTATCACAACACAGTGGAAGTCAGTGGCTTCATTATTCTTTTTCAGGAATGGAACTCGGTCGTTCAAAGTTCTTAATGTTCTTTACTTTTTTTCAGAGATGCCTGCAACAGTAGCCGTTACCAACTTGAGAAGAACAAATTTATCCGTGAAAACTGGGTTTATCTACATGATCACTGCTGTATAAGACACTGTACCACCAGACTGACATACCAGAGTTGCAGTTTTTTTTTTAATTTAAAAAATGCAATTTAACAACAAGAAAAAATGAAGAAAGGAAAAAGCATTCAAATCAAGCTAATACATTTGCTGCATTGCGTTAAATACATTTGGCTTGACTCTATATAGAAAAGATTTATGGTGCAGATTATTATCATAGGTAAAACCATTGAGTAGAAATATTCCATAATATTTTTTCTTACTGCATTTGGCTAGTTTGTGGGTGTTGGAAAACAGTGCATGTCTAAAAGCGTCTAAAAAGACACTAAAGAGACATTGTTACATAAGATGTCTTGTGTCAGAGGGAAAACACAATATCCACTTGTGCATTCACACTCTCATTTAAAAAAATGTACTTCTTTCTGTCTGCAAATTTAAATCTAGCTTGATACTAAAAGATGCCATAAAACATTTTTTTTAATTGTGTTTTGTCATTTCTGTTGCAGTGTAAAATTAGTGCTTTCAGTCATTTCGATTCTTTATCTCCAGAATTTTAACCCCCTAACACTTATTGTTCATTTTCTCTTACTAAATGCATGAATTTGTCTCCAGATCCGACCTTTACTTCACCATCCAGCGCTGGCTCTCCTCCCCCACCAAGTAGAGCCATGCATTTTTAAGCAGCAAGGCAAAAATATACCCTGTACACCACTATAACACATTTGAACCCATAATAGAAATTGAATGTGTGTAGATCCTGAACACTCTACAAGCCTGGCCCAAGTCTATTCTCAAGCATTACAATAAAAGGCACCAACAATCCTGCCTACCACATGAGCAGTCATTTGCACAGAATTAGGTCAACACTTCTCCAGACAACACCCCTCCTTTCCTCTTTCTTAGTATTTGCTGATTATGTCTTGATTCCTGGTTATCAGCTCTCTTTGCTGTAATTTACACACTCAGCATGTTATAGCATAACACCACTGTCCTAAAAGTAGCTCTATTAAGCACCTATTGTCCCTACTGTAAACATCTAACTGGCTTTTAAGCAACATTTCTGTTTAGACATGACTTGTTTCCAGTAAAACAGTCCACCAGGATGTAGTTTGGGATTTTCTCACAGTGTTGTGTGTGTTTCTTTGATATGGCATTTTCAGGAGCTGTCATTGATTGCTGGTGGTGAAATTGCAGATATTTTAAACACCGCAGATGATGGTGCGTCTTAACAGTGAGGCTTTTACGCATTCTCCATTTTAAAACAAGCGCGACAGCCTGGCTGAGCTGTGCAACTATCTTTCCATCCCCTCATCCCGCTTTCTTTTCAGTCTCATCCTTGGGCATGTAGCCTCCCTCCCCCCACTGCTCCATGTGCCAGCCTCGAGGGTGTGCTGGGAGGGCAAAGCCTGTGTCTGTGTGCATGCATTTGTGTTTGGGATGCATATGTTGATGGCAGGAGCAGTCTTGCTACTGTAGCTTTTTAGACTTTGTTGCCAGTGCATTAGTACCACTGACCTATTCAATTAGGTCTATGTTTTCCTTCCAGTGCTGCTGTCCTCCATTACCCACATTTGACCTTGTTACCCTGCTGTCATCCAGACCCTGAACAGATATATCTCACATTAAAAGCACAAATAATTCTTTTTGCTTTTCAGAAACAGTGGCCTGTCTGTGCAGGAGGTAGAACTGTGAATGGAAAGGTTGGATCTGTGGTTCAGTACCAGGTGTCCACAGTCCACATGCGTCCACATGCGTCCACAAGTGTCTTTGGGAAACACCCTGAACCCCACATTTTCCCCAGTGTGTTCACTGGTGTATGAATTGATACATACATAAAACAAAGAAACAGAAGAAATGTACAGCCCAGAGGTAGGCAGCCGTGGTCCTAAAGAGACTCCTGTCCTGCATGTTTTACATGCCACATTGTATCAACACACCTGATTCAAATTAATGGTTCTCATCATCATCATGTCACCAAGACTTGTACAAGTCTGTTAATGACACAGCCATTTGTATCAGGGTGTGTTGAAGCAGAGAAACATCTAAAACCTGCAGGACAGCAGCCCTTTAGGACTAGGGTTGCTTACCCCTGGCATAGCCTAAGAATGTGTTGTGTAAAATGGGTGAATGTGGGTTGTAGTCTGCCGCATATCAGCCACAGCTTTCTGATAGAGAAGAATGATTTATTCTCTAGTTATTGGAGTTCTGGTCAACACTATCTCATCCTCCCAACCTCGGTTAATGCAAATATGGGCAAATGGGTGGAACAGACAAGCCTGTTTTTTGTTTTATAGGACAACTATCTTATTGCAGTTACAATAAGATAGTCATTTTGGCTTAGTTTATCTTATTTTCATCTATGATGTTTTATAAAGTTATGAAATGTTACCTTACATTCATTCTTATTCAATCAGTCCATCCTCGTCTCAGTTCTCACTACTGAAACAAAATCTGAAACGAAGACTGATGTGATTTGTTGCAATGGTTGAAGGAAAGTGTTGGAAGTATGCTCATTTTTGATGTAAAGTTGGGCATTTTAGTATAGGGACTACTGGAAACTGAGCCACCACCAAGTGGAACAACGAACAACTACACTTCCACTGGCTTCAAAAAAGGAAAACCAGAGGGTGTAGCGTTGGTTGTCTGTTGTAGTGGCCAAGGTCAGAGTACAATTATCCCAAGTCATGATTACCCAGCTTCACACTATTCTGTCTCAAGATTCTTTCAAACTAAACAATTCTTACACCTGATTTACTAATGGCAGAGCTAGCAGACACACTGGTGAAAAATTGGCGGGGAGCTGGGAGTCAACACCAGATGATTATGTGTGAACAATTCAAAGATTTGTCAAAGATCCTTGACGCCACATTGCAGAGTTTTTGCTGCTGGCCAAATGATATTAAACAAGCCGAATAACTGGAACCATCAGGGGAAATCCTGTTAGAATCAAAGTCAGAGAGAGAGCAAGGCATCGACTGAAGTTGAAGGAATCCTGAACGGGAAAGAGGAAGAAACAAGGGAGGAGCCACACCTAATGTAGCGTACTTCAATACAGCAGGTAGCTTTGTTTTCATTACAAAAGATTTTTTTACTCACCTTCAACTCTTTCTGTAGCCCAGACAATATCTGTTATGTGCTGTGCAGACCAATTTCTTTATCGATTAAAAAAAAAGGATTTGTCCTTCTTCACTTTGCGTTTGAGTTCTCAATAACTCAAAGGACAAAGCACTTGCACTGCATGTTTTTCCCCATGGACAGCTTTCAAATAATCAACTCATGTTTTTTCATATGGGTTTCTTCAAACAGCGAGTCGTGTAATCTGAACAGAATAACAACAGCCGACTGAAACCAGTCCAAGCTGTACCTTGGAGGCAGGTGGGACAAAAGCACAAAGATGTAAGACCCTTTTATAAATAGGCACACCATGCAGGAGAATGGGTGGGGTAGAGTGGTGTGACTTGCTCCTCTCCATAAAACCACCTACTATGAACAGAGGTGAGAACATGATTGAAAACTATGTTTATGTTGTTGTTGTTGTTGTTGTTGTTGTTTTGGACTTAAACTGTGTTCTAGTGGTATTTGGATAAAGGTCCATCATAGAAATTTCAACAATACCTCAGGATATTCTGTTAACTTTTGAAAATAAGGTCATATAATGTATTGTTTTAGCCTTCTAAAACTAAGAGTAGGTTTTATGCATAAATCTAAGCAAATATTGAATATGAATAAAACTGTATCAGATGTTGTGTTTTGGTTTGCAGTCTCCACACAACTAAGTCCATCTCAACTTGTTCCTTCACCACCTCTTCTGCAGAGTTACTGTATGTTGGCTTTGTCCCTTACTCATGAGGCAGTGTTTGTGGAACAGAACTCCAGATAGTGGGTCATGGTACAGCATTTCCACAAAAACACAAAGAAGCCACAAGCTTTACTTAAAGGTGTTATCTGAACAAATCAAAATGACAATAGGATGCCCAGTCAGTTCACACTTTAATGTTGGGCACTGTATGAGTCCTCCTCCTCCTGAAGTTTGTCATAATGACCTTTTCGGTTCTCATTTGTGCATAAAACATTATTCTAGAGATTCATCCATCACATATGATGAATGTCTTTTAAAATTGTGGAGCTTTTACCTCCTTAACCTGCAGTCTCACCTACTGAGCTGATAAGGTCACTACACATCTCTTATGCAATGATTCATGTGTTATACACAGTTTCATAATAACAGCAGCAAAAGAAACGCAAGTGGGACTTTAAAAAACAGCTACATATTAGTATCCTTCTAAGAGAATTGGAATTAATTTTAAAAGATGGTAATGATCAGTCTATCTTCCTCAGAAGGGCAGAGTAAAGAGAACCTGCTGGACTTCCTCAAATCTTTGCAGTTGGCACATTTTTACTGCAAACACAACACTTATATGTGCTGGGACTAATTTAAAAATAATGGGAACACAGGCATTTTACAGCCTGCTGGATGATGATCTTCATTGCCACAGTGGTGTATGAGGACATACAAAAATCATAGTTCTCATTCGGAGACTGAAAAAAATCGAACTTTTAGAAGTCTGGTATAAACATCATGTGTAGGACTTATTTTGTTTTAGTTCTATTTAGAAAGATAATGACTGTGCATTGTCAGCTGTGTTCCGCAATGTCATGAGTCTGTTTGTGTTTGTGTTTTTGTCCTTGTAAAGTCTGTTTCAGTGTATCACGGAGCTACCGGAGGTACAGGCGTGTCCTCTGATCTGGGCTGATTGTGGACATCTGTGGCTGATCTGTCAACACCGTCAAATACTGGAGACCTGGCAGTTGTTCTCCACCAGATTGTTTTGTCATCCATGAGGTTCAGTGCTGTATGGCCAATCTTGTCTAGCTTATTTGTTTGAATCTGTACTTTTTAGACTTAAGTATTTCTGTCTTCAATTTTGGATTTAGTCACACTGAGAGCTCCACCTTCATCCAAGCTTACTTGCCTATCCCGCCAACTCGGGACCTGGAAGCATCTGATAGTTGGCCATTCATCGGTCTGCAGTCTTCAAGAGCCAAACCAAAGCAAGCAAGCTATACAGTCTGTTGTATGGTCTATGCTCCTAGTCAGTAACAGGACCCCCAACAAATGACACAGCTGTCACCACTGAAACAACATTTGAAATAGGGAAAATCCCTTTTTGGATGTCAACAGGAGTTCCTCCACTCTGTAGTGGCTCGACTGAATGAGCCCAGAGTCCTGCAGGCCCCTGATATTTAGCATCAGCTTGCTGATTCAATCAGATTTCCACCCATTGACATTTTAATGCCAGCATTACTTCTATAAAATGTTATTTCAGTGGTGACATCAGAAATGAGGGTGGATTGAGAAAGAGTGTGTGGCAGTGAGAGAGAGCTGCCTGCGTTGTAAAAGCTCCTTGAGTGGTCTTTGAACAAGAACGTCTCTATATAAGAATGTTGTTGTTATTGTTTAATGCTAACTTTAGTCATAGGTTATCGTGAGCTAAGCCAAACTAAAATAACCAACCTGTGGTAACTGAACTAAGACGATGTGTTCATGTCACCCTCGAGCTGCTCTTGTGCAACATGGAGCTGTACAGGGAAAAAGAGGCTTTAAAAGCACTTTCTAGAAAAGCTCTGGGTGTCACAGATCTGTGGTGTTCCCTCATCTGATGTCTGTGTCAATTCTCATGTTTTGTATTTTTGCTAGTTTGTTTGTAGCTAGACTTTGAAACAGATAAACTGTAGATCGATCTTAAAATGAGATCTGTTGAATTGTATCCCTTTGCTATTTTGACAAACGGATGCCTCATGCATTTCACTAAGACCTCAGAAAATTGTATCAAATTTTGAAAAAAAAAAAGGCAAAATATTTCTGCTTTAAATGTTATTTGCTGAAGTTCTTACACATCAGACTTTCACTAAAATCTCATTCTTTGGCTTTGAGACTTTAACCTTTTGGCATTAAGGTTAAGAAGTATCAAATGACTTGAAAACATCATGTGACTGTCATCCTAAAAAGAAATGACTTGCTTGATTTGAAGTGCCTCTTACCCAGTCAAGGATATGTTCTAAAAATAATAACACCCCTCCCCCAAACACACACACACATATAAAAGAAATGAAATGAAGTTGATTGAATGAAGTTGAAGTTGAGAACAACTGGGCATGAAAGCTGTGAAAAGCTGCTTTAGATTTCCTGCATCACTGTCCTGCTTCCTCCATCATTACGACCTTCAGAAACAGGCAATGATATTAGTAGAAGTGTTATAAAGTGGTTTCCATTGTTGACTAAGTACATACCAACTCTGTCACAGTGAAATTGCCCATGATGCATAACTAACACTTGCTTAAGAAAAGAAAGTCATTTTATCGTGGTGTATAGTGGGAGTAATTTCAATCGGGGAAAAAAGGGCTTATTCATTTGTAGGTGTCAGTTTTAATGCATGTGTTTCAGCAGGCCAGTCGGAGCCACTGGCAGTAGTGCTGCAATATTAGTGGGTCAGTGTGCCATCAACCCATTCATCAGCAGTATTCGCTCTCCTCTCTCTGCCTGAGTCTCCCCTCTGACTCACTACTCATCCATCCATCCCTTTCTACCTACTGCTCATTCTCTCTTCTGCTCACTTCAGAGTCCAAAGTGTCCACATGCAGAGTGCTTTAAAGCACTGAATGAATTCCTTCAAACTGGCCATACCAAATGAGAGGAGTTGATATGGAATTAATATCGATGTTAATAGCTTCCCAGCAAGAACTGGTGGATAGGAATCATGCAGGAAGTGCTCAAACATAACCTTAGAATTAAAGGTTTATTAAACTATACAATATCTGATCTTTTAGGATGATACAAGTGGTCACTCACAGTCCTTTTTTCATCCATTCATTATCTATACCTGCTTGTTCCAGTTCAGGGTCATGGTGATCTGCTGGTGCCTATGCCAGCTTGCTGTGGGTGAAAGCTGGGGTACACCCTGCACAGGTCATCAGTCCTCTCTTTTTTTCCCCCCTTTTTTCTTTAATGTTGTTGCTAAATAACATCTAGGCTGATAGCAACAAGGACTGCCAATATTTTCTGATGAGTTTCACTTTTCATAACATGCAACCTTAGGTAGCTAATAACGCCATTTATTTCAGCTTTGCCTTAACTCATGGTAACCTATGATGCCAACTAATGTTGCCTTACATTAATACTGAATCAATCTGTTCTTGTTTCAGAAACAAAATCTGGAATCAGGACTGGCTGCAAATATGTTTATTTCTGCTACAACAGCGATCATTTTAATGTAGAGGTCAGTGGAGAGTCGCTCACTTTTAAAGCCAGCAGCTAGTGGTCAGCCAAGGAAATACAGTTTTCCATACTTCTGGGATCAGGTCAGTTTAGCAGGTTGGGCGTAGCCAGTTGGTGACAACGACGTCATGAGCAAGAAATATGAAGCAGCAGCAAGACAATGGCTGTGCCCACTAAAAAGAGCAATTCAGCATTTCTTCTTTTGTGGCAGCAAAACTTAGTTTGAGGTTGCATTAATAAACTTTTTTTTTTTTTAATATTATCAATAACTGCTAACATCTAGTTTGTGTCTGTAATGTATTTGTCAGTTTTAGCTACAATGATGTAAACAGACCACACAGGTGGGTTCATTACTTTTCGCTGACTTTGCTGCACTCAGGACAGTAAGAGTGGGCACAGCTCACTTCTTCTTTATTTAACACTCTTACCAGTTTTATACATTGCAACCCTGAAACTAATACATACCTTTGGAAAAAATAAGACGAGGGTAAATATACAGCCACTATCAAATACACAAGAATTCAGCGATCTTGTTTTAGCAAGTGTAACTGTGCCCTAAAAAATATCTACATCTGAATTTGGTGTAAAAAAAATACATAATTTAGCCTTAAAGTAGAATATGATATTTTTAGGCACACCTCAGGCATTTCTAGAAACAGTTGGTGGGTTGCTCTTTTTTTTTTCCAACTTCTTATGCCTATCTGAAATGTTTCCTCAAATATTGGCTGGACTGTGTATGTGTGCCTTGATGTTGCAGAGATCAATGGTCCGCCGATGTCTTCCGAGAGCCTGGGGTGTTCGTTTGGATGTATTTGGTTTGATCAGGTGAACCTGTAAATCTAGCAGAATTCCCAGGATTTTGACTTCAGTCCTAATTTGTAAGTGCTGGTTTGCTAAGACACCAAACAAAGGACATGAACACACTGAACATATCTGACAAATTAATACACATTAGCACCAGTCTAATAGATATCTTGGCATTCTCGTGATAGCGTTTTCCTCAAGCCTATTATTTTCTTATTGCTTTGACATGATATTGAGCAACAATCTTGTTGCAGAGTGAATTCAGCATTAGACTGGTTTAAATGATATGGTAACTATATGCATTTATTCTTAAACTTCTTCCTGTATCTAAAAGAAAAATGCACGCTATTTATTTTCAATTTCCTAGAAGATGCATACCTGACATGCATTCATAAGATAAGCTAAACGAAAGACTTGCATTTTAGGTCAAAATTGTTTGCAAAAGGCAGATTTTCTCTTTCATGCCCTTCCTATTCTCTTACTTCTTTTATGCTCTCTCTCCATTCGCAGGATAGAGGCAGGAAAGTGAAGTACAGAGGAGGAGGCAGAGGAAAAGGGAGGGGGTGGATGTGTGTTTCAGCTCTATTGAATATGCTCACATGTATGAAAGAAGAAGCGTTTATTTTAGGACTCTTGCGTGGGTGTGCACAGATTTAAAACACACACACTCACACAACGCACGTTGGAGAAGTGAAAGTGTACAAGCGCTGATAGTCCTGACCTACCTTTGTATCAATCTTAATGTCAAAGCAGCTGGAAGGATGCTTTTCTCTCTAGCTCTAGGACTTTTCCACATACCTGAGTTCTGCAAATGCTTTATATATATAACCCAACACACACACAGAAAGAAAGAATACAAGATAATGACAAAAAAAAAGATTAACAAGAAGAGGTAAGACCATGAGTAGAATAGAAAGAAAAGAAAAATAACAAGTGACTGGTCCACCTCTCAGCAGCACAGTCCCGATAAATGTCCACACAGTTGTGTCATATTGTGTCAGCGTTGCCAGAGTGTTATTATCTGGCAGAAACTGTTGTCATGGTAATAAGGTCACCGCCATGCTCATATGTCAAAAGGGATTTATACTAGGTTGACACCATTTCCAGTTCTGCATGTGCCAGGCTTGTGTATGTGTGTGTGTGTGGTGTGTGTGTGTATGTGTGTATGTGTGTGTGTGTGTGTGTGTGTGTGCATGTTGAACAAAGACAAAATGGAAATTGTGAAATTGTGAGTGTGAGGCTGTAATTTAAAATTTATGAGAAATTGCTTAATTCCTCATGGTTACATTCTCATATTAGCATTCTATCTATCTATCTATCTATCTATCTATCTATCTATCTATCTATCTATCTATCTATCTATCTATCTATCTATCT